>JASGXE010006432.1:0-19153 GCA_030068105.1 Sinentomon sp. SZTP_YWyxl
TCGGTTAGGTCAGGTTAGAGTTGGTTAGGTGAACAACCAAATGAACCAACACGAAAAACAACCTCGACCCAATCAAATCCAATCTTACCTTACCTTACCTAACCCAACCTAACCTAACCTTACCTTACCTAACCTACTCTAACCAAACCTAACCTAACCTAACGACCCAACCGAACCTACCCAAGTCAACTTAACCTATCCAAAGCGCCTAATTAACCAATCTCAACCGACTACCCACACTCCAGAGAAATAAGGCACACCCTGTGCCGTATGCTGGTGCCAAAGGGGGGGACACTATTGCACGGATAAGGGTACAGCTTTTTTCTGAAAATGTTTCCCTGTTGCCGTTCAATTGTGTCCCCCCCGTATAAATGACTTAATCCGAAAATAGATTCGAGCAGTCTCACACAAAAAGACACACCCGTTACATATCCCAAGAGCGTAACAACACAGGATCCGGAACGATCGCACGAGAACAGGTTTCTCACACTCTGGTGACATTCAGATGGAAATAGTGTGTTGGACACAGGTCGGTGAACAAGGCCTATGCATGAGCACCAAAACATGGTGTAGTGAATTGAATGAACACTGCGTCTCATTTCCTAGTTGACAGGGCCGGCCCGACCGTACGGTCAAACCGGCATTTGCCCAGGGCGCCAAATTTTCAAAGGGCGCCAAATTTTCAAAGGGCGCCATGTCCGCGATGTATTTGTGCCAGGTTATGTGAAACAGGCCTGCGTGGACATCGACTGCGGGTGCGGAGGTGCACTCGCTTCATGTCTTGTCCTTTTTTATTTATTTTTGAACAACAAAACAGTGACACGATCTTCACTGCTGACAAAAACAACATCACATAGACACCAACAAAAAAATGTCAAGTTAAAAATGTTGCGCAAGCACAGTCCAAGGGTCAAAAACTTAAAATTAACTGAACATTTGGGCTGGTGCAGGAGATTCGTGCCATAGAATGGCGAGAGATTCATGCCATAGAATTCGAAATCAGTGGAGCATACTTTGGAAGGTTGCTCCACTGGCCCAAGACCTACATGTATATCCCACCACCCCACAAAGAACCGAAAGGAACAGTAAAAAAAACCACAGAAAAGGGGTATCTTCAGCAATTCAGGTATACAATAATTTGTTAATTTTTTTTTTATTGAGAAACTGCGTAATTTGAATCCTGAATGAACTCCTAAATCTCAAGCATTTTGGACGTCAGGGGAAGTGAATACCTCCCGACAAAAAGCACTACCCCGTAGAACCCCACTGAGTTCTGGGCTGCAAAAAATCGGAAGCACGGGAGCAATGCTCCCGGGACCGTTGCGGGGACCGGGATCGAAATGGGCCGGGGAGCAAAAAAAAGGGGTCGTAGGAAGTGGTCCTACTGCTACCTGGTCCTACCGTAACCTGGTCCTACTCATTTTTAGTCCTACCGTAACCTGGACCTATCGTAACCAGGTCCTACCTTAACCAGGTCCTACCGTAATCTGGTCCAACCGTAATCTGGTCCTACCGTAATCTGGCCCTACCGTAATCTGGTCCTACAGTAACCTGGTCCTATCGTAATCTGGTCCTACCGTTACCAAGTCCTACCGTAATCTGAACCTACCGTGATCTGGTCCTACCGTAATCTGGTCCTACCGTAACCTGGTCCTACCGTAACCAAGTCCTACCGTAATTTGGTCCTTCCGTGATCTGGTCCTACCGTTACCTGGTTCTACCGTAATTTGGACCTACTGTGAATCTGGTCCTACCGCAATTTGGACCTACTGTATCTGGACCGAACCGTATCTGGTCCTACCGTAATCTGGTCCTACCGTATCTGGTCCTACCGTAATTTGGACCTACCTGTAACTCTGGACCTACCGTAATCTGGTCCTACCGTAATCTGGTCCTACCGTAATCTGGTCCTACCGTAACCTGGATCCTACCGTAATCTGGTTCGACAGTAATCTGTCAACCGTAAACCTGGTCCTACCGTAATCGTGGTCCGACCGTAACATCCTACGTGATCCTAGTCCGTAACTAAGGATAGCCTATCCAATGCTTCGGTCCTCGACAGTAATGCTGGTCAAACCTGAGGTAGTACCTGGTTAGTTACCGTAGACGTGAATGTACTCTACCGTATCCACATGCAAGTCCTCAGCAGAGTCTGTGACTAAGAGTATAGTCCTTCAGTGAAATTCAGGTACAGTTTCGCAGTGGCAGTTGTGGTGTTTTGATACTGGTCCTCAATGCTGCCCCGCTGCAAATGAATAAGGAAAGACCTTTCCACTCCACCATCGGCAAGAGAGGCGAGGAGGATGCGAATTGAGGAGAAAGAGCAGCGACATCTCGTGAATGGCGTTGTGGTGTGGTGTCTGTGAAAATGCAAATGATGCCAGGGGTGCGCAACTATCCAAAAAAATTTGCGGAATCGGTCTTTTGCGTCACGCAAACAAAACGGGGTTTCCTTGACTTTGCTGCACTGTCTTCGACACTGTCCTGTGATGGTCGGCACTGTCCTGACCTTTCGGTTGTTTTGCATCGGGGGAAATTTCACCAATGACCAGGTGCTTTGTTTTTATGGAACTTTTTGCTGAGTTTGGCCAGTGTCTCGACAAAGCCATCGCACGGAAACGTCAACAAAAAAGATGACGGGAGGAAAAGAGGAAAAGACAATGCGAGCGAACGGCGGGTCGCGGTGTTCACGTGTCTTACAGTCCCGAACTTTTCACTGGCAAAATTCTGAAAAAATGAAAGGTTCGGGCTTCCTCTCCAACTCTTCCGCAGGTCGAAACCATGTTACAACAGAAAACCGCGCAATCCTTGACAATATGAGGCAGGAACCCGGAATTTTATCACATCTCAACTTGGACCCTTTTCTTCTTCAAGATTTTTTTTTCAGGATTTTTCCAGCGAAAAGTTCGGGATTGTCATAAAATCGCACATTGTTCAGCTTTCTGATGTGTAAAGTTCCATCAAAATCCGTCATTTGGTTCCACAGATTATCAAGTTTCTTTGGGCTGGCCTGCTGGCCAGCCTGGCTTGGCTCACCGAAACCAATTTTTGAGTCAAAACTTCCACAGCCATCTGACTCACCCTGATGAGCAAATTTCCAGTAACATTTTTTTTATTTCCTTGGGAAAGGGTTCCTTGTAAACAGTCGTCTTTGGACACTGACCGAAAATATCTCGTGGAAGAACAGAATATCTGAATCAACTCAATCTCGTCTATGTATGAAAGTCACTCTTGATTTGGACAATGTTTTTGACCTTCGATGCTGATCTTGACAATTTTATTTTCTGAACAACTGCGTGTTTCGTTCCACGAGTTTCGTTCCGAGTTTCGTTCCACGAAAAGAATGTTCATTTTTTCAAATGTGTTTCCCGTCTCAGTTTCGCCTGATGAAATTTCTCTCATGTTTTTGGAAAATGTCTCAACATGTCATTTGGATACCCAAAATTCGTCAAAGGCCCCAACTTGGGGACTCCATCCCCCAAACCTGCAATACCTCAGCTCCCAGGTACCAAGCTAGGAGGGGCTCCATTCCCGGACTCCTCTAAACTGGGTGGCTGCGCCACAAAACTCCGCGAAGTGTTGGCTGCACCCCGTTCAACTATTCCTATTTTAGCCCCCGAAACCACACAAAGTGCCACACTCTCGGCACTTTTTTGGCACCTTCACTTTCCTCACCAATGGGAGCCCCGTAGGTATCTTCTGTCCTCATCGCAGAATTTGAATTGAATTGAATTGAATTGAATTTTATTAGGTACTTTTAGGGGATGCTACCCTATATCGTACACACACAACGATAACACTAGACCCGCGTACAGTCGCGTCGAGGCTGAGCGACCTCGACTGTTTCCCCTGCGTGCATAATTCTCCGTCTCTGAATTCACCATGTTATGCGAAACTGTTCGCTATTTCCACACACATTTTTTCAGCTGTTTTCACTGAAATTGGAGGATTCGATTGTCACATTTTGCTGGGCCAATTTTGCAAAATTCATGGACACCTCCATTCCAGTTGTTCCCCAGATCAACTCCTTCCTTTCATGTCCTGGAGTGAATTTCCCTGGACTGCCCAGCGCGAGAAAATTTATCCCCAAGATTTTCAAATCTTGCAGACATGCACCACCAGACAACGTGTTCTGCACTTCTCGCATGAGAATTTTTTGCAGCTGACGCACGCAAACGTGTAGCTTTTTTTTGGTCATTTTGTTTTTTTCCTGACGAATTGCGATGTTTTTATGAAGAGGAAAACTGAAAGTCCGAAAAACAGACCAGCAATGCAACGCCTGAGGAAACAACGAAATGCGACAAAAAAAAACGATAAAGCCAAATGCAAAGGCTCACAAAGCTCCTTGCTGTGGTTAGCAACGAAACTTAAACGAAATATAGATAACATTGACGGACGAGTGGAGAATCCAAAGGACATGAAATTCAATAGAAAACCCGATGAGCACAAACCAGTCAATCTCTTCACGACACAAGCAATTCCTGGCGTCCATCTAAAACGCGGAAATCGCGAAATGTGCGGGAGGCTGCAGTGCGAATCGGCTAAAGAGTGTTATCGGGGGGAGACATGATATGATGCCTCCGTTATCATGGATTGTCTCGCGGTACGATCTATTATAGGGAAGCATCATATTCTCCCTGTAATTTGATGATTTTCAGACGCTGCAAGTACAATGACACAGTGGGTCATTGCAGACTCGGTTCAAATATTCCCGCAAAATGGAAAAGAGAGGAGATTCATTGCAAAAACATTGTTCAGGAGGAATTATAGTTAATTCCTCTTCAATTATTTCCTCCTTAAAAGTTAATATATTAATTAAAGGTAATACAGCCGTTTTTGGAGCATTGCACTGATAACTTCGTTAGGTTACAGGTAGGTTGGTTCGGTTAGTTTAGGTTGGGCTAGGTTAGGCTACGTGACATGAGTTGCCGATTTCTGCTTTCTGTGAAGAACTTGTGTACACCTCACAATCGCGAAAACAATAAAAATGAATTGGCCATTCCCTGAAATGTCAAAAACCAGAATACCCTGTTTGTTCCCGCAGCGCCGATCACATTTTTGGCTTCATTACAACTACAGAACTTAACTTAACCTAACCTTACCTAACCTGACCTTTCCAAACCTAACCTAACCTAACCTAACCTAATATAACCAATAACGTAACCTACACCTTACGAACCTATTTCCGAACCAAACCTAACCAACCTAACCAAGTCTTCGTTGCAATAGGTGCTTCAAAAACGGCTGATCAACTACCATTCATCCTGTACACTCTCTACTTCTCGCAAAGAGCATTATATCTTTCGTCAATACCCGTTGTACCTGAAGGTATCCACACAAAAATATTTAAACAGAGTCCGCAATGTCACATCGTGCCACCCATAGTGCTTGTGGGTGTCTGAAAGTCATAAAATTAATGGGGGACATAATATATGATGCTTCTCTATAATAGATCGTCCCGGGAAACAATCCATGATAACGGAAGCATCATCATGTCTCCCCCAACAATACCCTTTAACCGTGCTGATCTAAACCCCCAAAGCTCCAAACCAAACCACCCCAATCAAACCTAATCCAACCTATCCTGTGGTTCCGCGTAATTCGCTTGTTCCACGAAATGCCGTATCTCCCATTGGTCCGCGTCCGCATTTTAGCTCATCCCCAATTCCTGCGTTTCTGTTCAAGAAAAAGAAAACAACGCGGTCGGAGATTCTGTGCACACACGACGAAAACAGACGCTGAGAGACAGTCCTCATGGACGGGAACAGAAAATGTGCGAAGCCTTGAGCATGCATGTAGAATTTTGGAAAGTTTTGGCGGGAACACGTGTTGTCGAAAAAGCAGATGTTGTTGGCCTTTTTTGACGTGGGGAACACGTGGTGCAGATAGAGATCTCTGTGGGCTTCGGACTCTTTCTACCCGTCTCAAGGTTCGAAAATTTTTCTGGGTACTTCGATTAATTCAATGGCCAATCCAAACACCATTTGATTGCGGGTAGATGATCTCACGAATATTTTCGCAGGAATGAACGTGGGGAACGATAAGGTGGAGGCATGTGAGATTTTTTCATTATTTCCACCGTTTTCCGGGATAGGAAGTTTTCGGTGAGCCCCGTTTGAGTTAGTCGTGGTAATTTTAAGCCCCCTTCATTTTCTCTATATTGAAGTGCAGAACACGTTGTGTGCGGTGGTGTGAAAAGTTTGCGATAAGTTTGCATGTATGCAAGGCTTGAAAAATTTGGTGGTACCTACATTTCCCCTCTCGGCGTAATGCTCAAGGTACGAGGGGCGTTCAATATGTTTCAGGCTTTGCATAGAAATTTTTATTTCATGGCGTTTTTCTCTTATGATATCAAAATTTGGTTTATTCTAAGATGCTGGTGTGAATTTCAGATTAATCCGATGCAAATTATTCATATTATCGCTATTTGAAATGAACACATCCAAAGCGGACAAAATGAACAATTTGCTCAAATGAGAAAGTGGCTTTTTTCAGAGGAACACAAAATTCAATAATCTGGCCCACTGGGCCCAAGTTCCGACTGCAGAAGTGCGTAAATGCAGATGAGAGAATCTTCATTTATGCACTTCTGCAGTTGGAACTTGGACCCAGATTATTGAATTTTGTGTTGCTCTGAAAAAAGCCACTTTCTCATTTGAGCAAATTGTTCATTTTGGCCGCTTTGGGTGTGTTCATTTCAAATCGCGATAACATGAATAAATTGCATCGCATTAATCTGAAATTCACACCAGCATCTTAGAATAAATCAAATTTTGATATCATGAGAGGTGTTGACGTGTTGAACAACTGGAATGGAGGTGTCCAGGAGTTTTGCAATACTCCTGGACAAAAATTAGCCCGAAAAATGTGACAATCCCATCCTCAATGTTATTCCCTGGCCTCTTGCTCCACTTTGCACCGTTTTTCCCAAGATTAGCCTGCAGACTTGACATAAAGACAGGGGGAAAGCTTATTCCCCTGGCTGGGTCAAAAACGTCCTATTTTGGAAGTGTTGCGAAGAATAAAAACAGCAGTCGTACTTCTACAACTGGAGTTTAAGAAAGGAAATGGAAGTGCAATGGTATATTAGGCTTATCAAAAACGTGTTGACACTGCATCTCATTACCCAATAAATTGTGGCCTGTTGCAGTTCTATTTGTTTTTCTGAAGCAATTCTGATGGTTACGTCTCGCATCAGTCGCATCCGAAAACACACAATCGGGAAAACACGTGCATGAATGAATAATTGAATGAATGAGCCGCTTATTTTCGGGGTTGCCCCCTTATCAAATAAATGCAATTACAATGCGAAGCTGTGTATGTTATAGGTTCGAAAATTTTACTTATTAGCGTGAATTGGAACCATCTTCAGGCATCCAATATTGGTTTTACCTTATGTTGGAAAAACACTACAACAGGAGTGTCAAGCAAGTGTGCAATGGAATATAGTTCCATATGTCAGTCATCAATTACGATGATATTTTTTCCGAACTCCTGTCCACTTCCTTCCTTTACCCTTTCCTCAGAAAAAAGAAAACAAAGACAAAAAACAAAGACAAAAAAGACAAAAACAAAAAATAATTATAAATGAATGCCAAATGATTTGATCACAGATTGCGCGAAAAGAGAGCACTTTGGAAATAATTTCCGTGTCACCACGTGTGATCATGGCAGGCTTCGATTACGCATTTTGGCCGGACAAGTTATTCTATATTCATCCGTCCCCCAATGCAATGCTCTTTAACTTTCGTAACAGCATGTACTCATAACCGGTTTTCCAATGACACACTTATCCTGGAAAGTTATAGTATAACGTAGATTCATCCATCCCCCCTATGAAACACTCTTTTCTCCTTGGCAATTCCATTCTCTCAGTCAGTTAAAATAGTTGGGCAAATTAAACTCCAAAAGTTAATTTGAAAAATTGATACAAAAGACAAGAAAAAAAAAACTTTTAAAATACGTCCATGCAAATGACTTCAAAAATACTTCGAAAAAATTTTGTTTGCAAAAAATAAAAAATCCAACAATTGTTGTGTCTTGCTTTTTTTATCTTGCAAACAAAAACTGTACCAATGCGATATCCATCCTGAAAAAATACTTTTCGCGGTGGGATTCGAACTGCCGGCCTTCAGATTTGTAATCTGATGCTCTGTCGACTGAGCTAACTGGTCAACTGCGAAAACCGGCTCGTTATGCGCCTCATATAATGAACGCGGCCGTTGACGGGAAATCGCATTTCGCACCGCTGTTTGCTTTGCTCCTTTTTGGTCAGTTTCCCTTTGAGTTTCCCCATAAAAATGCCCCTTGATTTGTGATTTTTCGTTCCATCACCTTCAAAATAGGACGTTTTTGACCCAAGGAAACAAGCTTTCTCCATGTTTTTAAAAAACAGCAATCGAACCACTGCAACTGGAGTTACGGTGCGCACAAGAAAGGAAATCGAAGTGTAATGGAAGGCTTCGCTGCGCTCAGCCAACAAAGTCCTTAAAGTTTTCCCTGCCAAGCTGCTATTCCATCAAGCCTGTCCAACGCAGGACAGATAATGGTCTGGCTGTTGCAACCCCAATTTTCAAAACGAATGTAATCTTTAATTCTTTCTTTCCTAGAACTATCAGAGATTGGAACTCTCAACCCGCCACTTCATCTCTCATCTCACGTGCTCGCATTTCCCCCGGCGTCACACCGTTGTTACGTTAAACCTTGTTGCCTCTGTGTTGCCACTGGTCCTGTTATGTGTGTTATGCCCCCTATTTTTGCGATTTTTCGTTTGTCTTTGTTCTCTTTTTGACGATCTTTATGAGATTGTGAGTTTTTTTCTCCCTGTCACCAGATCATTTGTGGCAGTACGGAGGGCGTTCAAAAAGTTTTGAGCCTAACAGGGAAGGAGGCATTTCTCGGTAATTTTGATCCCTTTGCATTGAAGTTTGGTCCTTTATGGAGCTATTTGCTAATTTTCAGGACTAACCATCATTGACTTTTTATTTTATGACCATTTCAAAAAGAGCTCCTGAAAGTCAGAATCAGGCAAAAATGGAAAATGAGAAAAAGCAACTTTTTGGTCGAAGATCCATTTTTGTCAAATTTCGAAAATGCATTTGGAGTTCAAAAATTTCTGAACTCCCTTCGAAAGTGGGGAGAGTTCCAGTGGATCATCCCTGGTCAGAAATGTTGCCAAAGCCCACATTTGCCAGACTTTTGACCAAAAATGCACCTTCGTCCAAAAAGTTGTTTTTTCTCATTCACAGTTTTTGTCCGTTTCTGACTTTCAGGAGCTCTTTTTGAAATGGCCATAAAATAAAAAATCACTGATGGATCAAACTGAAAATTGGCAGAAAGTTCTGAAAAGAACCAAACTTCAATGCCTAGGCATCAAAATTACCCAAAAATGCCTTCTTCCCTGTTGGGCTCAAAACTTTGTGAATGACCCCCGTATTTGTTCAAATAAATAAATAAAAAAATAAATAAATAAAAATCCTGTGCTGTGATATTGTGCTTTTGTAATTATCGTGTATTATGTCATTCTCTGCTGGCTTAAATACACAATGTTGATTTTTACGAAAAAGTGGCCAATGTGTTTCTTTGTGAGAGAAAATCTGCTAATCAGGTTTTTCGGTTGTCATCTTTGGTGAAAAAGCGTGTGTATTACACAATCAATCGGAATCTATGGTCCCAAAAGCCCAACAGTGTATTCGCATTTTCCTTCCTATTGTTACCCAAGTGCCTATACCCATGGTACCCATACCTATGTTATGGAACCTACGTTATGGTACCTACCAATGTCATACAAGGAAAGCAATGCGAGAAAAGAACAATGAAAACATGGCAGGAGTTCGAATGAAATGCGAAGCACAAAAAAAGTTAACATGCACTGGCGGAAGGTAACAGTGATTGTTGCAGAAAGAAAAGCCAAGGTGTCAGTGGCGCCTGTGTGATGCCGAATGATTGAGCAAAGTTGCGGGGAATCTCCTGGTGGGGCACTCCAATGGTTCCTGAGAAAAAGGAATTCAGGAACAGATCAGATTTTATCAGAAGGATTGAGATTTTTTATCAAAAACGAGGCCAAAACGACAAATATCCTGGTAAAGCAGTTTTTCCGTTAACAAGGAATACCAAGTCCTTTTAACTCACCCCTCCTGCGAGTTCTGATGGAATTTCCCCAAGACTCCAAGACCCCATGACCCCAAGACTCCAAGATCCCAAGACCAGTTAACCTTTGTTTTCACGCCATATCTGTGCGATCATATTTTTCAAAATACTCAAACATGACAGGTCTTATTGGTGCGAATTTCGGATTACTATAGTTTATTTCGCTTAGGCTTCCCATTCGCCAAAACGTCTACCCCACCACGAAATTGTGGGACTCCAAAATCATGCAGACTTCACTACTTTCCAGGGAAATTTGTCGCCTTGGCCTTGTTTTTGGCCTTGTTTTGGCACTGAAATCCTAATTCACACTCGAAATATTTTCTTGACAAAAATCGGGAACTTAATTTTGGTATATATGGGAACAGCTTTCTGAAGCAAGCAGGAATTCGGCGCTTTTTGAAGTTGACTATCTTTATCGAGAGTTCTTTATTCTTTATTCTTTATTCTTTACACAATACGACTGCAGAGATGGCAGAAGGACTTAACTACAAAAACGAATAGTGCGTATAGGAACAACTTGGTTCAAGAAAAACGTCACAAGGAGATCTTATAGAAATAATAATAATAATAAATTTTTATAAATAATTAAATTCAAAAAGTAAACAGAGAAGGCAACGTATCAGCTTTGTGCAGCTTTGTGCAGGAACGCAGAAATGTTGGCCGATTCAGAAGGTTGGGAGTTCCAGTCACGAATGGTTCGTGGAAAAAAAGAATTGTGGTAAGCACTGGAAGAGCATGTGGGATGGGTAAAGCTCGCACCATTGTCTGTTCTTCTCTGAATGGATTTGAGCGAATAGCAAGGCGGAATCTGGAGCAGGACATCACCAAAAAAGAATTGTCCGCATAAGCTCCAAACGATGATGCTCTCGGCGTTCACGGAGGGCTGGCAAGCCCAAATCATTCAGAATTGCAGATACGCTGGAATTTCGGTCATAATTTCCAGTGATGGCTCTGGCAGCCCGACGCTGAACCCTTTCAAGCGCATGAATATCACAAGCCAAGTAGGGATCCCAGAGAGCGCATGCATACTCAAATACAGGGATAACTAAAGTTTTAAAAGCTCTTAACTTGACTTTCATAGTGGCTTTCTTTAAATTTCGGATCACAAACTCAAGTGACCTGATAGCTTTAGAGCAGACGGAGGATAGGTTTATGAAGTTGCCAACTCATGTCACTCGAGAAAAAACATCCAATATATTTATAGCTAGAAACAGATTCAATAGCAATATCTTTTAGTTTATAAACAACTCGATTTATGGCGTCAGTTTTCTTTGCCTTGTAAAAGATAGATTTGCATTTATCAACATTCAAGCTCATCTTCCACGTGGCACAACATATTCAATAATGCTCAGGTCGTTTTGCAGACATGTGATCCTCATCATTTGCACCTTCGATATAGCACCACTCGTCTGCAAATAGACGAATTGAGCTAGAAAGGCCTTCCTTATGTCATTTATATACACTAGGAAAAGGAGAGGTCCCAAAACACTGCCCTGAGGCACCCCTAAGTCACTGAAAGATTTGAAGACCTCATCCCCGAAACAGTGACATGATGAGAACGCCCTTCCAAAAAAGAGCACAGGAGGTCCAGCAAAAAGGAAGGTACCTTTAGCCTGGCCAATTTTAAGATGAGAAGCTCGTATGGAATTACATCAAAGGCTTTCTGAAAATCAAGGAAGACAGCATGAACCGAGGCCTTTTCGTCAAGAGAGCGATGAATGTCATCAGCAAGCGAGATGACCTGCAGCTCGCATGACAATCTCCTTCGAAAGCCAAATTGATAGCAATGGAAAAAATTAAGCGACTCTAAGAAATTTAACAAATAGCTGTGAAGAATTTGTTCCACAAGCTTTGAGCACAAGCAGGTCAAGGAAATTGGGCGATATCCGGACACAACACTTTTCTGTTGCAGCCACTCTTCGGAATAGGAACAACAGTTGCTTGATTCCATTCAGAGGGAACGTTTCCGGAAACAAACATTTTTCAACAAATGCAGCAAGAGGAGCATATTGGCAAGGCCAGCTCTTTTAAAAGCCTCCCAGGAATGCCATCAGGCCCCGCCGCCTTTTTTGGTTTTATCTTGCGAAGAAGGCGAAAAATACCATAACTCGTTATTTTTGGGAATGGAGGATTTTCCAAATTCGATTGGCGAAACCTCTCAACAATATTTCTCAAGTCCAACCCGTCAAGGCGTTTGGTATAGACGCTACAAAAATAAGCGTTCAACTCATTAGCTATGTCAACAGAGTTTGTAAGCTGTGTGCCATCAGCTTTTTTAAGAGTTGACGGTGCTTGATCACCCCGAAGAGATTTCATATAACGCCAGAAGGGACGTGACGCACCTGAGGCAATTGCTGAGGACAAAAATCTGTTCTACAAGGCATCATTCATTTCTACAGAGTAAGCTTTCAGCCTTGTATAACATGAGATGTCACCTGCAAGACCCGAACGGTGCCAGCGAAATTTTGCCACTCGCAAAATTATTGTCTGAGTAGTTTCTTTATAGCGAATTATTCACCCAAGGGAGGTTTTTTTTCTCTCTTATTTTGCAATGGGACATACTTAAGGCAATTTAGCAAATTAGTTTTAAATAAAAGCCACGCATCATCCACCGACAACTCAGATATCTTCTCTTTGAAACCAAGGAAGATCCAATGGCCAAAATCCAATGAAAGACCAATTTGCCTGGCTATAGAGAGCGCGAAGGGGAACTGCCTTGGATGACGTATTGCCCTCACCAAATTTGTCTGGCCAAGTAAGTTTCACCCCTTCGTGATCAGATATTCCAGGAACCACATTCGTTTCAAGATATAAGTGGCAATTTGTTAAGACAAGATCCAATGCATGAGCCGAAGCACCACGAATGCGGGTGGGAGCAGTGACCAGCTGCTTGAGTGAAAAAACCTGCATTAGCTTCAAAACGAATTTGTCGTTTTGATTTAAACCACTTGCCGAAGACAAATTTAGCGAATTTGGTGCATTAAAATCACCACACAGAAAGAAAATCACATCATTGGAAAAATTTAAAACAACAGAATCATAAATATCATCAAACAAGGTACTTCCTTTGGAAATACTCGGTGGAATATATACACACCCAATCACAACAACTGTCTCCTTCAATTTAAAACGGCACCAGACAATTTCGGCGGGGCTATTATCGCACATCCCAGATGGAATTTGAGTACTGCAAAAAGATTTGTGCACCCCTAGAATCACACCTCCACCTCTTTGGCCACCCAATATTCTATCTCTGCGGTGAATATCGAAAGCCGATGGGAAAATCTCTTGAGAATGAATGTCGGTTTGCAGCCACGACTCAGTCAAACAGAATATAAAACTTATGCTCATTCAGAAACTCTCGTAAGATGACCCTCTTTAAGATACCACAGATGCTTTGGCAATTTAGAACAACCAAGGATCTGGGAGAAGAGGACGGCAAAGACAGTGAATTCCCAAATGCGGAATGACTGCCCGGAGAAGAACCACAAGGAGCGAAAGTAACTCTGTCATTCGGGTCTGCCAAAGGAGACGACTTTCCCTCAGCCATTTTGGAAATATTGGAGGAAAGCTTGGATTCAGAGGCTGTGTTACATGTAAAAGCTGGTGAATTAAAAAGTTTGAGTGGACTGCGAATGGAAAGAGTATTTTGAGTGAGGCAGCAGCTTGTAGCGACAGGAATATCAGAAGAGCTTATCTTCTGTGCTGGTTTCTCCGAAGAGAGTGCCCGTTTTTTGCATTGTTAAACAGTAAACAATCAAATAATGACTTAGCCAGTTCAGATTGTCCTTGAAAGGTCAGGTGGCATCCGTCCTTCTTGAGCCAAGAACGGCGAAATCCATAGTTAACGTCCGAAAACAGGATGGACCTCGCCTTGCAGAAGTGCCACAGCATGGTGTTAACGTCGAAGATATCTTCGGAAGTGAAATCAGCGCGTTTCACAATTCCTGACACAACTATACGCTTCAGCTTCGGGGCCGAGAGCCTCACGGCACTGATTAAATCTGCGAAATCACAGAGCAACAGCTCGAGACTGGAACACTTTGGCAGATCATTTGTGCCCACATGCAGAATTACGATTTCTGCATTTTTGAGTAGAGACTCGGACGATAGCACATAAGATGCCAACTGGCCAACGGAACACCTGGCAGCGATAGAACACTGACTCCGGGTTGCCTTATACACTTATCGATTCCTCGCACCAACGAGTCACCTATGACGATCACCTTATCCCGAGGAGATCCGGTAAGATGTTGACGACGAGGAATGTAGGGCTGCATGTCACGCGGGAAAGCAATTGGCCTGCGTTCGGCGCTGCGAACTCCGATGTTTCGCTGTTGATGACGACTATCAGGCAGCGAAACCGGCGAATGCGAGAGGGAGGGAATGGTTCCAGGTCGGACTTCCGCTCCGGAACAGCCCGATTTGGCACTACCCATCCGAATTTTGTGGGTGGTCTGATGCTGCCTTGAACAAGAAGGGGCTGAAGCCACCGCATGACCAGCTTCAGGGATTGCAGGAATCCCAGATCCACTGTTGGGATTCCTGGAATGTGCCACATTTGGAGGTGGTTTCGAGGTATCGAAGCCATGTGCAATGAAGGGCACACGGGAGCACTGAGCCTCGCATCCAGCAAAAACAGACGCTGAAGCACTGCCATCGCAAAGAGCACTGGCATGAGGAGGGGCTGTAGCCACGCACGGCAACCCAATTGCACCAGATTGGCTGGCGTATGATTCTTCACACCGGGGAAGCTGAATTTGAGAAGCAAGATTTGGCAGTTCGCATGATGTGCCATCTATTGGAAAATATCCAGTGTGGACACTTGATGAATTTGGAACACTGGAGTTCATCAAGCCAAAGCATGCTGTTGAAGATGATCCTTGACTGGACGAAAAGTATACCTTCAAGTGTGTCCATCTGCAAGGATCAGGTGGAAGCCCCAACGCTGTCAGAAAATCAACGAAGTAAGCATGCAGGACAGGCGAACATCCACAGTCTAAGTTGGTCTTCTTGCGTCGTGGTACATTGTGACCCACCTCCGTAAACTGGACCGTCAGCTTCTTCCACGGACCCCGCATCAGGAGAATGGTATACTCCAAGCTAAATGGATGCAAAGGAAGCGGAGGGTATTTTGATGCACCCCGGCTAAAACACCATGTAGCACCTGTCTACGAGTGAACAGAATGGTAAAACCGCGAGTGAATCAGTGCAGAAGGGGAGTAATTTGATAAATATCACCAAGCCAAGAAAATGGATGAAGAACACAGAAAATAATCGCACAACTCTCACTTGATTCTGAACAGCAGCCGACGTAGGAAACACTAAATTTCTTTCAACAAACCGAACTTTCGCTGTTTTCAAATTTTTCATCACATGGTAGCTTTGCAAGCTTGAACAAAAGCGAATGCATGAACAAACAGCAGCCCTTGTGCCGGTGCATCCGAGTGCTGACCTTGAAATCAATTCACCATTTGGAATGACGGGGCTCAGCTTCCTTTTTCTGAGCTTGATGCTCTTGAAAACGCCCTCAACTTCGAACCCCCCTTGCAGGAAGGACCGAACGCCAAGAAATAATTCATGTGTGGATTCTTCACCGGTCGCCCTGGCGCAGGGGAATGCTGTTTCTGTTGATGCTCTCGCTCTCTGTGAGAGCTTCAGTCATGTTATTTTAGCTGGTAACACTTCTGATGAAAATCGCCGAACTTCTTTGGCGTCCCCTGTTTCAACGGACAACCGCCAAGGCCGGATTGTTCGGATGCCTGGCTCCAGAGATCGTGCAGTTTCGTTTGGGGGAGGCCCTGGGATGCCTTCATTTTCTTCTGGGCTTGTTGACACTCACCATCGGCTGGTTGGGCCTTTCACTCATGCAAGCACTTTTCGATACAACATTCAATGTGGGATACCCAACGTTCGCCAGCACCAAATCCCTCTGTCCACTTTGTCCCTTCTTAACGTTAATTGCCAGTCCCTTAACTCAAACCTAAAAAAGTAGACCTTCTAGAATTAGCATATAAAGAAAAATCTGAGGTTATTTTTGCTACTGAAACTTGGGTATCATCGAACTGCTCAAATTCTGAAGTCTTTCACGCTGGATTCAAATTGTTCCGAGAGAAAGAGTTTCCCACTCGCATCATCTGTCACATGGCGGAGGGGTAATGCTGGCTATTTCTGATAGCATTGCGTCTGCGCCGCTTCCGTCCAATCATGACATCTCCTATGGGGGCGTACTTTAATTTAATTTAATTTAATTTAATTTTACATAGTACTGCCCCAAAGAATTTTGGGGGCAGGGAGCACACCGCTCCATGGTACTTACAATTCCGTTTTTAACAACATCGTCAAATAAGTTAAAAAAAAAAGGTCGGCAGGTAAAAACAAATGGCAACAATAAAATAATGCATGAAGTGCGTGAGAAGTCGCTCCCATTTCACTGACGCATGTAATTTAAATGATGGGGAGGGAAATGCCTTATCGAGCTATGTCTATTTCAGGAGTGCTTTGGAAACAACAGTGACGGAGTGTCGAGGGAATTCCAATCTCTTATGGTTTTTGGAAAAAATGAATTCAGAAGAAAATTGTGTCTAGGTGTTGGATATGAAAAACAAAACCCGTGGTCGGAACGGCGTTGAACTGGTTTGAAGCGATAGCAGTCAGGCAGAGGAACAGGGCATTTTTGGAAAACAAGGTCAGAAAAAATTTTGAGTCGGCGGTTACGTCGTCTATCACGAAGGGGTTCGAGTTGGAGGTCTGACAAGATTGCTGAAACGGAGGCACAGCGACGGAAGTTCCCGGAGATAACCCTGGCAGCACGTCTCTGGGTACTTTCTAAAATATGAATCTCGGAAGCAAGCATCGGGTCCCATGCAGCGCTCGCGTATTCCAGCACTGGCAGCACAAAGGACATACTTGATGTGACCTGGTGTCAAATCAAGTTTGCTAACCAAACATTCATTTTTGGATGTGTGTATTTGTCACCATCCGCAGACCACACTGCGATATCGGAACTGCGTAATTGTATTTTAAATGTAATTAATCTTGATACAAATAATCCTAGAATAAGTAGTCCCACTAAGTTTTGTAAAAATGTTATAATTGCTGGTGATTTTAACCTTCCCGGAATTAATTGGGTCACTCCCGAAAATCTCTCGGGCTCTTTGAAAAATGCATCTTTCCTCTCTCTCATTTTGGATGCTGGGTTGGAACAACTTGTCATCGAGCCGACGTGCTTCAGCCGAAATGGTACGCGCAATACTCTTGACCTGTTTCTGATCAATTTTGAACCGTTTGAGAAGAACTTATCAGTTATTGCTGGAATTTCCGACCACATGGCCGTTTCCTTAAAACTTGATTTTAAGATTCCGCTCTCAAGTTTCAGTGCTTATAAATTCACGAAGACGTTTATTAATTACAATCAAGCGGATTGGGATGGCTTCTCAGCAATACTTTCAGACAACCTTTTTCTTTTCACCGAGCTGTCACGCACTGAGGATTGCAATGTGCTGTGGAATTTTCCACACAACGTCCTGCTTTCACTTCGGGAGCAAATTCCGAAAACAAGTAAAACGATTGTTGTCAGGTACCCGTGGGTAAACACTAAACTCAGGTCCTTGCTTCGACTGAAGCGTCGGAGGTTTAAAACAGCTTGCCTTTATCCGTCCGATGAGAATTGGGAAAAATATTCCGGAACCAAAAGAAAGCGTTTCAAGTCTCAACAACTCATTGTTCATGCAGTTTATTGAACGGTCCGTACAAACACCATTTTGTCGTCGCTTCTGGGCTTACCTTTGCCAAAAAAGGAAGGGATCATGTTCCATTCCAGTGCTTTTATCTGGGGATGGAACATTGCTATCTGACAATGTCCAAAAGGCCAACACTCTTGTCTCTTCTTTCCAAAACAACTTTGTGCTGAACAAACATTCTTCAATTACTCCCCTCCCTTCGGTGCCGGAACATCTTCCAGTTGTGGATCAGGAACGGATTTTTTACAGTTCTTTTATGAGAAAGTGCCTTTTCATTTTAGCATTCCATCAATATTAAAGGCCTTGACTGCCATGAGTAACAACAAAGGCCCTGGCCATGACAAAATTCCAATCGCAATTCTGATAAACCTTAAACTGCCCCTCTGCCGATATTTGGAAGTTCTTTTCTCCAAAATAATTTCAACAAGTTCCTTTCCGGATCACTGGAAGAAGGTTATGCCCGGTTGCACCAACGTGGATCAAGCCTTGATCTCGGATCAAACTCTGATCCTGGATCAGGCAATGTTGGAACCCTACACCAAAAATGTTAAAAATGGACCCTTGGGAAATTTACCCAATGTTACAAAAGGGATTTTTAAGAAAGGGATTGGGTCACCTTTTGCCCAACAAAAGGGAAAATAAAAAAAGGGGGGAAATTTTTTTGGCAAAGCAAAAATTGGGCATTTTTAAATTCGGGCTGAACCCGCGAGGTTTTTACCCACATTGTTTTAAAATCTGCCTTTGGGTCTTGAATTAATTTCGGTTTCCATTTTTTGAGGCTTTTCCTTGGGTTTTCTTTTTCTGCTTTTCTTGCTAATTGAGTTTTGGACAAAATTGCCCTTTCTTTGGTTGTTGGACCCTTTTGATTTTTTCTGCAATTATTTTCGTTTTTATTGCCTTTGTTTTGGAAATTGTTCTCGTTTTTATTTTGGACATTTTGATTTAAATGGATCTTAAAAGCACGAAATTTTTTGGAATTTTTTAATTTATTAAAAAAATGCCAATCCTTAAACTAGCCAAAAATTCAAAATGGTTTTTGAAAAAGCCACCAAATTTAAGAATAAAACCTTCTTTTTTTTTCCGTGAATTTGATGGATACCAGCCCTTAAAATTTAAGAGAAAATTTCAAATTTTTATTTTTCGGATGAAAATTGGCGCGTTAAAACCCGCCAAACGGAGTTAGATTTAAAGGGAAAAAATTTGGAAAAACAAAGTGCCGTCCGACCGCAAACGGTTTTTGAAAAAAAACCAAACCATTGGGG
>JASGXE010006433.1:0-21561 GCA_030068105.1 Sinentomon sp. SZTP_YWyxl
TGAGTCACCAGCGATCGCATAAGATAGAGTGAGTCACTGAATGCTAACCTATTTCGCTGTTGAAAATTAACTAAGTGGTCACCAGCGATCGCATAAGATAGAGTGAGTCCTGAATGCTAACCTATTTCGATGTTGAAAATTAACTAAGGAGTCACCAGCGATCGCATAAGATAGGTGAGTCACTGAATGCTAACCTTTTCACTGTTGAAAATTAACTAAGTGAGTCACCAGCGATCGCATAAGATAGAGTGAGTCACTGAATGCTAACTTTTCGACTGTTGAAAATTAACTAAGTGAGTCACCAGCGATCGCATAAGATAGAGGAGTCAATGAATCTAACTTATTCGACTGTTGAAAATTAACTAAGTGAGTCACCAGCGATCGCATAAGATAGAGTGAGTCACTGAATGTAACCTATTTTGCTGTTGAAATTAACTAAGTGAGTCACCACGATCGATTAGATAGAGTGAGTCACTGAATGCTAACCTATTTCGACTTTGAAAATTAACTAAGTGAGCCACCAGCGATCGCATAAGATAGAGTGAGTCACTGAATGCTAACCTATTTCGACTGTTGAAAATTAACTAAGTGAGTCACCACCGATCGATTAGATAGAGTGAGTCACTGAATGCTAACTTATTTCGACTGTTGAAAATTTAACTAAGTGACCCACCAGCGATCGTATTAGATAGAGTGAGTCAATGAATGCTAACTTATTTCGACTGTTGAAAATTAACTAAGTGAGTCACCAGCGATCGCATAAGATAGAGTGAGTCACTGAATGCTAACCTATTTTGACTGTTGAAAATTAACTAAGTGAGTCACCACCGATCGTATTAGATAGAGTGAGTCACTGAATGCTAACTTATTTCGACTGTTGAAAATTAACTAAGTGAGCCACCAGCGATCGATTGGATAGAGTGAGTCACTGAATGCTAACTTATTTCGACTGTTGAAAATTAACTAAGTGAGTCACCACGATCGATAAGATAGAGTGAGTCACTGAATGCTAACTATTTCGACTGTTGAAAATTAACTAAGTGACACCAGCGATCGATAAGATAGAGTGAGTCATGAATCTAACCTATTTCGACTGTTGAAAATTAACTAAGGAGCCACCAGCGATCGCATAAGATAGAGTGAGTCACTGAATGCTAACCTATTTCGACTGTTGAAAATTAACTAAGTGAGTCACCACCGATCGTATTAGATAGAGTGAGTCACTGAATGCTAACTTATTTCGACTGTTGAAAATTAACTAAGTGAGCCACCAGCGATCGTATTGGATAGAGTGAGTCACTGAATGCTAACTTATTTCGACTGTTGAAAATTAACTAAGTGAGTCACCAGCGATCGCATAAGATAGAGTGAGTCACTGAATGCTAACCTATTTCGACTGTTGAAAATTAACTAAGTGAGTCACCACCGATCGTATTAGCTAGAGTGAGTCACTGAATGCTAACTTATTTCGACTGTTGAAAATTAACTAAGTGAGCCACCAGCGATCGCATAAGATAGAGTGAGTCACTGAATGCTAACCTATTTCGACTGTTGAAAATTAACTAAGTGAGTCACCAGCGATCGTATTAGATAGAGTGAGTCACTGAATGCTAACTTATTTCGACTGTTGAAAATTAACTAAGTGAGTCATCAGCGATCGCATAAGATAGAGTGAGTCACTGAATGCTAACCTATTTCGACTGTTGAAAATTAACTAAGTGAATCACCAGCGATCGTATTAGATAGAGTGAGTCACTGAATGCTAACTTATTTCGACTGTTGCAAAATTAAATAAGTGAGACACCAGCGATCGTATTAGATAGAGTGAGTCACTGAATGCTAACTTGTTTCGACTGTTGAAAATTAACATTATCTCACCTGAAAGATAACCTCTTTAATTTTCAGCCTTTTTCATTGTTGCGTTATTTAAAACTCAGCTTCAATTTAATGGCCATTGGCCAATTTATTAGTGGAGTGGACAGATTTGAGTTGGGAAATTTTTGTTTCTGCTCACAGCGCTATCTCCCTTTCCATTGTTTCGAGAGGGGGTGAGTCATCATCCATTGAATTATGGCTGCAGCTCATTCCACTTGAAGATATGAGCTGCGAGAATGCTTCACACTCTTCAATTTAAATACAGAGAAAACTTTAATTTCTATGCCGAGAATGAAGTTTTCGACCGAGTTTTCATTGTTGAAAGAATTCTGAATTCACTCTGAGCACACTTGGGAGCATTCTTAGCTCATATCTTCAAGTGGAATGAGGAGTAGTAAGTTGAAACCGAGTGCGGCGTGTGGCAAATGGAGAACTGAGAGTTACTGGTTTCCGCTGGAATGGAATGCTGTGAACCGTTTAAAACATCAACCCTGGTATAGGGACGGCGGAATTAATGCACTCACACATGTAAAAATGAAACTGTTCAGATCATAGCAAAAACTCTGTGCTGCAGAAAATAGAGATCCTTATTTGTTATCCAGGTCAAAATCTGACACCTCTGGAAGCTTTGTTGAAATCTGACGCTTTAATTTCTACTGCATTAATAGAAGTAAAAATAATGAAAATATAAAAAATTCGGAGTCAACAGTTAAATGGGAAAAACACGTAGGCCTATGAGTAAAAAAATAATTCCGCCGCCACTATTCCTATTTTTTAGACCAATTGTAAAACAAGTACAAACCTGATAGAAAGGGATGTTTTTATCTACCTAAACTAACTGGCTGTTTTTGCGTCATGCCAGCGTTAATGAAATGCCCAGCAGTAGTTCTGTCCGCCATTCGGGAGAACTTTACGAGTCTTCAACAGGTCGTTCATTCATTAAACCCACTATCCGAAACATTACACAGATGGTCACTTTTATGTTTTCATTCATAAGTTGGTGCCAAATAGAGGAAATTCCTGAATTTATTTATCATATGCCAAGGCGGGACACTTCCTTTCCAGACAGATAACAGCCCACTGCTCACAATGTCTCACTTTCTACAAGACGAACATGACGTTCCACGATTCAATTTTATATAGGGTTTCAAAAATGAAACAATTATTACTCCTTATTACACTTGAAGATATGAGCTAAGAATGCTCCCAAGTGTGCTCAGAGTGAATTCAGAATTCTTTCAACAATGAAAACTCGGTCGAAAACTTCATTATCGGCATAGAAATTAAAGTTTTTCTGTGCATTTAAATGGAAGAGTGTGAAACATTCTCAGTTTATATTTTCAAATGGAACAAGGTGCATGCATCAATCCAACAGTGGCAAAAAACTTTGGTTTCTACTGCGCTTGGCTTCCATTTTAAAATCAACAAGGAGGACAGGAACAAACAGGAAATGCATTGTTTGCGTCATATCAGCTGTGCTGCGGACCGTGGAGGAGGTGCACCATGCAAAACGCGATGTTAAATTGATATGGGATGACACTGTACATGCGTTTGGAACGGCATGTTTCGCAATTGTGCATAATATGCTCACCCATCCGTCAGAACATATGCGTGAGAACTTTCTAAAGTCTTCTGGTTCTGTTTTATTCAGCTGTGCCCTCGAAGCTACCGGTAGTTGTCTGTCCAGCAATCCATATCCATATCATTGGGTTTGTTCTTTTTGTTTTGAATCTTCGAAATGTTGAACCAATTGATCACCGACAGCTGACCTGCTAAACAGCACCTGATTATGAATCGTTTCCGATTGTTCAGTGGGCATGTAAATCGTATCTGATCGTTTAGTGCTTTAGTGAGCATGTGAATTGTATCCGCTTGTTTAGTGGGCATGTGATGCGTATCAGATAAGATGGTGGTATCAGTGGTGTCAGATAAGAAACTCGACTCAGTGATTGATCAGTTGAATCAGTGAGAATCAAAATGTCATATGTCCACAAATCACAATTTTACGAAAAAGTATGTCCATGGACTTACGACATTTTTTGTAATTGTAATTGTAATTTTTAATAATCACCAGGCAAAATGAGTTGGCACTGGAGTCAAGTATACGCAGTAAAAGCAAGTTGACAAAAATAAAACAACGCAAAACACAAAAACGTTTGGCATTAATTTACAAATCATGAATTTTTGAAGAAGGCGAATGAAAGACAGGTTACGTGATCAGATGACTGGTGCGCGCTAATGCAAGCCTGGTTTTAGAGATTAATTGAGAAGAAGGGACAAGACCATTCCATTCTAATGCCGTTCGCGGAAAAAAGGAATTTGAGAGAACTGAGCTTTTAAACAGTGCGACATTTTGATTCCAAAGCAGAATTTCGTACTAAATATTTCAGCCATTTCAGGAGTTTGCGAATGTCTTACAACAGCCATTTTGATTGCAAACTGTGGATATGCATACGTGGCATACATTTTTCCGCTCTTGACTCATAGTGGCCAAAATGTGGACATATGAGCGTTTGATTCTCACCGATTCAATTAGGTAATCACTCAGTGGTAACTGATGACGTGGAAGATACAGCGCATAGTGTCAGATTGTCAAGCACCACAACGTGATATCGTCAAACAAACCGTCAGAACTCCAAGCATCGCAGCGTCAAAGCTTCAGGAAGTCAAATTTTACTCCGCTGTTGCGATCTATAAAAACGAAAAGAAAGCCAGAATTTTATACTGAAAATATTGAAAGTTTTTTACCTTTAGAGAAAATCGAAGCATGAAAATGTGGAAAGGTGTTTTATTTTTCGAGAAACATTGAACAACGAAAAAGAGGGATTATTTTACTTTGAAGAAAAATTGAAGCATTCAAATATTTTTCGAGAAACATTGAACAGCGAAAAAGAGAGATTATGTTACTTTGAAGGAAAATTGAAGCATTCAAATATTTTTCGAGAAACATTGAACAGCGAAAAAAGAGAGATTATGTTACTTTGAAGGAAAATTGAAGCATTCAAATGTTAAGTCATTTTTTGTTTTGCAAGAAAAATTAAGCATACAAATGTTGGGTCATTTTTTGATTTGCAAGAAAAATGAAGCATACAAATGTTTAAAGCAATTTTTATTTTGAAATTAAAATGAAGCATACACATGTTTAAAGCAATTTTTATTTCGAAATTAAAATGAAGCATACAAATGTTTAAAGCAATTTTTATTTTGAAATTAAAATGAAGCATACAAATGTTTAAAGCAATTTTTATTTTGAAATTAAAATGAAGCATACAAATGTTTAAAGCAATTTTTATTTTGAAATTAAAATGAAGCAAACAAATGTTTAAAGCAATTTTTATTTTGAAATTAAAATGAAGCATACAAATGTTTAAAGCAATTTTTATTTTGAAATTAAAATGAAACAAGAAAATGTTGAAAGTCATTTTTCAATTTGAAAGAGGAATGAAACGTGGAAATGTTAAAAGACGGTATAATTTTCCGAGAAAAAATAAAACATGAACATTTTGAAAATCAATTTTTGCTTTGAAAGAAAAAATGAAGCAAAAGTTGAAAGTCAGTTTTACTTCCGGAGAAAAAATTGCTCATCAAAACGTAAACAATTTTTAACTTTGAATGAAAACAAAAAAAAAAATGACGTCGCTAAAAGCCGTTTTTTACTTTGAAAGAAAAAGGACATATGGAAATGTTTAAAATCATTTTCTTATTTCAAATGAAAAATAAAACATGCCAACATTGAAGGACATCTTTCTCTTTGTAAGGTTCTTGCAATGTTGTTTTTTTAGTTCTGACCTCAACACACCAGAGGACTCTTTAATGCTACACTAGATACACAACACTCTTGCTGCGGGTACTGGATGTGTTGACATTTGTTTAGTTTGGCAAATTTATCCTCTTCTTATGAGCTGAGAGCGTCTTCCTCATCGACTCTGTGACGGACACTTACCTCAAACCACCAGATCTTCCTGCTTCCTCTTCCCCTGGTCTTGATCTTCTGATATGACCGACTCGCACAGTGCACCCTACCAATGCTTTAGTAACCCTCTGAACGGGCTTATAACCCTAACCCTACAGCCTTGAAGGACTTCCCAGCAAATTCAGAATATTTCCCGTGGTTCCAAAATTTATTGGTATCATCAAATCTCCATGAAGCAATCATAACAACACAACTTTATGACAAATTTGAAAGGAAACTTCCAATGACCAATGCTCGTTGAATCACGATCAACACTTGTGTGATCATTCTCCCAACAACTTCCTTCACACCACACTTTGTCCTCGGTTCAGCTTCTTCCAAATGACTTAGTCTCTTAGGAACTGTCCAGCATGCAATGTCGCCCACCTCTGACTTCTCTCATAGAATGGAACTTCTTCCCTGCCAGCCAAAATGTTTATTCCTCGTCAGAAAGTCTCCTGCCGACAGAATGGGTTCCCTTGACCTCAGTGTCAAACTGCTTCCAGATGTAACTTCTCATATTCAACAATTGTTTTACCCAAATCCCAAATGTTATATCACTGAGTCTGTGAAATATGGCAAACTCTTGCCATCATCCTCCAAAGAGTGGCAATCCAACAGCTTTATTCTGGTGTACTGGCAAGCACCTCCATTGAACAATAAGTTCCTAGCTTCTGGTTTCCCCCCACCCACCAAAGGAATAGAAAGAAGAAAGAAATTAGCACATTAAACATGCCTGCCGTTAGAAATGGGGCTCCAGCAAGCGCTTGGCGATCTGATACGTGTCCACCCGATTTTCGAGTTTCTTAAAAAAAAACACGCATGAGGTGCATTTGGGAAATAAATGCGAACATCAAGCTAAATCCGTCAGAAAGCCATGATTTAGGGCATCACATGCGAGACTCGATGCAGCATTATCTCTTGATACATTATTGCATTCCGCCTAGTTTCTTGTTTGGGCCTGACACTCTGTTTAAAGCATTGGCACATCCAGCGATTCAGCGCTACGTGCCAAAGCAGAGAACATCATATGATTTTGAAGGTGGTGAAAATTGCCGCCATGCTGTTTCGTCACATTCGTTTCAAAGCATGATATTTGCCACCCGAAAAAATGTTCGTTGGAAATGACATCATCGCCTTGCTAGTGACAGCAACCACGCTTCACTGGTTAATTAGCATTTCTTCAGGAGCAGAACTGAGCATATTCGAGGCCAATGCTGGAAAGAATCCCGAATCGTCCAACTTCAATCCATTTCAACGTGATCAGATGAACGTCATGTCGTCACCCGTCGGAGGGTTAGTCTCATCTTACATTATGGTTCTTGAAGCATTTTGCGAGTTTTGAGGCATAATTTTATAGTCTCACGTCTGCAATTGAAAAATCAAGCAAAATTTTAAAAGGATCCACGATTACACGTGTTTGCGGAAGAATAAGGATTTTCACTATGCAGGGAAGCCCGAAACTCCCTGGCCACACAAACGTCAGTTTTTGCTCGTGAACAAAGCCTCCGGAATTTTCATTTTGCAGCTTCGGTTAAATACATTTTTGGGTGTTCCCAATAACAAAAAAACAATCGGGTTTTCTCACGTTTTTGTCGTATTTTAACCGTGATGATCTTGTTAGTCTATTTCTCTGATTTTGGCCTTTTTCCAATTCCTGGACTTGTTCGTGGCACCTTTTTCGCGCCGCGGAAATTGAACCTCATTCTGCTGATGCTTTGAGTTTCTTCCGTTTTTCATTTCACGTTCCCTGTTCGCCTCCAGTCGATTTTAAAACGCAGGCTGCTGCTGCACAGTTATCGCTTAACTTGCAAAGTACAGGTTAATTCTGCAAAAAGGCGAAGAAAAGCTTGCTATGGTCAGTGACTTTTGGCCGACTCTGTATTTCGCCTTGGACGAATTAAAGGGAGCTATGAAAACAGAGAAATGAAAAATTTTCATGAACAACAATGGGTTTTAAATGGCAAGTTGCAGGAGTAAAATTAAAGTTTCTTACACTTAGTTCCTTTAATTTGTCCACGGCGATTTGTCAAGAGACAGAAGTGTTTGTGCGTAGAAAGCGATGCAGTTTCACCGAAAACGGACACATGCGTCAGTGAACGAACACAAATACCTGCGCAGAAATTTTCAGAAAAGAAAAACACTTTTCCGATTTTAGGCTATAACAATTCTTTCATTTTTTAGATCGCATGACAGAAAAAACGATTAGCAAGATGGAGTACCGTGAATGGATCTCCATGAAAAAAGTGAATTTGAAAATTTTATCTGTTTTTAAAATAGATACATTGGCATTAAGACCTAACAGGTTTTTTCTGACCAACTTTATCAGTTTCAGGCTAACTTTATCCGTTTCTGGCTAACTTTATCCGTTTCTGGCTAACTTTATCCGTTTTTAAAATGATAGGTTGGCATAACATGGTTTTTTCTGGCTGACTTTATCCATTTCTGGCTAACTTTATCCTAAACTTTTTCTGGCGAACTTTTCCATTTCTGGCCAACTTTATCCGTTTATGGCTAACTTTATCTAAACTTTTTCTGGCGAACTTTTCCATTTCTGGCCAACTTTATCCGTTTATGGCTAACTTTATCTAAACTTTTTCTGGCGAACTTTTCCATTTCTGGCCAACTTTATCCGTTTATGGCTAACTTTATCTTAATTTTGTCTGTCTAACTTCTTTTCATTTCTGACCAACTTTATCGTTTATTAAAATGATAGGTTGGCATTTCGGCACAATGGGTTTTTCTGGACAACTTTACCCACAAGACCAACTAACTTTATCTTAACTTTTTCTGGCTAACTTTATCCATTTCTGACTAACTTTATCCGGTTTTAAAATGATTATTTTAAAAACGGATAAAGTTGGTCAGAAATGGAAAAGTTAGCCAGAAAAAGTTAAGATAAAGTTAGCCATAAACGGATAAAGTTGGCCAGAAATGGAAAAGTTAGACAGAAAAAGGTAAGATAAAGTTAGTCGGTATTATGGATGAACTTGGTGTTATGGATAAATGGATAAATTTAGTTGGCCTATAGTTGGTATTTTTTGGCCCAACAGGTTTTTTTACTTGCGGCCATTTTTTAAAAGGCTATTCCTTTTTCTGTTTCTGTGTTTTTTCTACCAGTC
Source organism: Sinentomon sp. SZTP_YWyxl (assembly GCA_030068105.1). Lineage (NCBI taxonomy): Eukaryota > Metazoa > Arthropoda > Protura > Sinentomata > Sinentomidae > Sinentomon > Sinentomon sp. SZTP_YWyxl. The sequence continues at coordinate 8,950 of JASGXE010006433.1, forward strand.
CAAACGTTTGTAGATCAAGGTACGGCAATTATTGCTGTCCAGGATGGTCGATAAAACCCGGCATCGGATTCTGTATTCTGCGTAAGTGTTCTCCATCCCAGCATTCACTGTCACCGCCGGCAGGCAGCATATATCTTTAGTGAATTGAATTGAATTGTTTATATTTAGGAGCTTGGCCCCGTTTCATATACAAAAAAATTACAGCAAGTTGGATGAGAACGAAAACAAAAGTCACGAAAAAGCGTCCTATAAAGTCACGTAAAAGCATGAAAAGAAGCCTCATTCCAAGAAACACCAAAAAAGGTTTAAAACTACAGCAAAAGTACCGGAGTGGAATTGAACCATAGAGCTGCAAAAGGTGAACTTATGGCAAAGCGAGTGGGTTACTTCAGTGGGTTTACAAAATTATTTTATTCCCATCTGAACAGCATGTGTCACAGGAGCGCGTCAGCCTCGCCTGCACCTTACCCGGTCACATATGCTGGCACAAATGTTATGGTGACAGAAGGGTGAATGACATGGGATGAAAGACAGTGAAAAAGCGAGAAAAGACAACTTCGTCAAGCAATCAATTACGCTCAGCCGGTATGGCGCCCAAGGATGCAATCGCATGTGAGATAAGCGGTGAAGAAGAGAAGAGGTTGTTCCAATCTCTAATTGTGTGAGGGAAAAACGTGTTAAAGTAACGGCTAGTTTTGCAAAGAGGGGCATTTAGAGAAAGTCCGTTATCGGTTCGACGCTGGATCGCCTTTATGGGATAGGAGGTGGGCATTGAGTTTAAAGAAAGGGCTATTTTTCCCATGGAGCCTACGTTCCATGCGCCTAGTCGGAGTTGGCAGGCTGAGATCTCTCAACGAACCAGATACACTTGTGTCTCTGGAGTATGAGGAAGCGATCAAACGAGCTGCCTTCCTTTGGACCATTTCAATATTGGATATGTCATCCCGCGTAGCCGCGTCCCAAACAGTCCCAGCTTACTTATGGCAGCACAAGGGATCAATATGCTTTGAGTTTGGCTTCCATGGATGCATACCGCATATCTCTTTGGATCTTCTTGCATGCAAAAAAATCAGGATCATTGGAATATCAACATGTTGGCAAGTCGCATGACAAAACAGTTGACCCAAACTGGAATTTCCGAGGCATCCATTCATCTGTCCGCCATGCTGTTGGTGGCAATGGAAGAACTTTGCCGACAGACTAGACATGTTTTTCGAAATTTAGTGTTGCCTCCGAAATATTTTTTTTTTGCTGAGAAAACATCCTGATGGCAAAAGCCTATCTAACGGTCGTATTACCCGTAGCAACTCGCAGCTAGAACTCAGTAGTCAATTTCGCTGACAGATTTTTGCTGTCCAAGCAAAAATCAGCAATTTGGAAGGGGTAGCAATTTGGAAGAACCTAATGGAACCAAACAAACCGCAAAGGAACCAGGCTCCAAAAACTTCATGGCACCACAATTGCAGGAGCAGCCATTTTCGCGGAAACTGCGATAGAAATACCCAACATTCGAGGTGACTCACCCCGTATAATGTCCTCGTACTTTCAGCAATCTGTACAAGATCTTGCGGTGATGGCCGCTGTGTGAAACCCAATCTGTGCTTGTGTGACGAGAGGACAGTTGCAATAACCTGTGCAAAGACAAAGCCTTCGGCGTCTGCTGTTTCTCCTGCTATTCAGTCGAAGTCGGGTCGAGACGGAGAGAGGACGAATCAAACCTCGCTTGATGCGGGCGTGGGCAATCGAACTGCAATGGTTGATACGGGACACCCAGTACCGCTGTCTCCTTCGGCCAATAAAAGCATCGATGATCGATTTGCTGGATCTACAAGAAAAGGCATGGAAATATAGTGAATCTGGTGGAATTTATATTGATTAACCAAGAAGTTCGCTTAAGTTCGGTATTGAAATCATAGTTAAACTGAAGCAAATTAACTGCACGGGCTTTCCGGATCCCGGGTGGTTGGTAGATCCGGAAAACCTGTCAAGTAAGCACAACTAACAGCACAAACATGGCCCATAAGGAAACTTAAACCATTTTATGGATTTCTCGTATTGGCACAAAGACAAAAGGGAAACAATAGGTAGGGGAAGGTGGGGCAAACCCGGATATCGGGGCAAAACCGGATTCGAAAAAAGACGGTGAAAGACGATTATTTGGCAACATTGCATGGTTTGATGTGCTGGAGGAGGCACCGTGCTGCTGCTTTACAAGGTTCCTGCAGTTTTTTGATGCGTTGTCGTTGTTTTGTGGTGAAAAAACCTGTTTTTTCGAAAATTTGTGTTTTTTCCGGTGGTGTGTGAAGTTTCAGTTTTATAGCACTTATCGATGAGTTGAAAGTTTCCCCATTTCACATTGCGTTCTCAAGACACTCTATTTTCAATATGAGCGGCCATTTTGAATGGGCTCTGCGCTGTTGCCAAATTTAAATATTTTTCCGCTTTGAAGTCGTGAGCGGGGCAAAGTCAGACGACGCATCTGGTTTTGCCCCATTGTTGTCCGTTGAATCAGCAAATGCGTCTAAACTTTTTGGAAGGGTCAACCATGCCAATCTTAAAACATTTTTTTTACATTTCAGCTTTTTAAGTTACAGCCTTAAAAGTTGCCAATAGACAGTTGCCAAAAGAAATTTTCTTTTCTTCATAAATTCATTTTCTTTGAAGGGGTTAAGTCGTTTATACGGGGGGTCACTATCTCATAGCAATGGGGAAACATTTTCAGAAATTGCCAGTAGGTAGGTAGTCTAAACCTAAGCTGACGCAACCTAGCCTAACCTTAGAGTAGGCCCCTACCTATTATACCTACCTACAGCTATTTTCAAAAGATATTTTCTCACTGCTATGAGATAGTGTCCCTCGTATAAATGACTTTGCCCATTTTAAGTTCTGAATTTTTGCCAGATTGTTCGCTACTTCGAAGTTCTGAATTGGACTGTGTAGGAATAGTTTGCAACCTGTGGAACTTTACATATTTTGTTTTTATGGTCACGACAACAACTGATTCAATGCAAAAGCATCCCAATCATTTAAACGGTCTTGAAAATCAGGCCAATTTTAGGGCATTTTTAATGTCATATCTTTTCACTTGTTCCTAATTTGAATCTGTAATATGTCAATTTTGAGAGTTTTTACAATATCTTGCATAAAATGGTTTCCGTTTTGTGAAAATGTCAAATGCTGTTGTTCTTTTTCAGAAAAGAAATCAAATTTACTGTGTTCATCCGGTTTTACCCCGCTCTTGTCCGGATTTGCCCCACACTCCATCTGGTTTTGCCCCGAGTGTGGGGTAAAATCGGACACTCGAGGTTGCTCTGCTTAATCGATCACTCTACTTACTTCGTATTCTATTGAGCGTACTACGCATTCGAAAAGGTGCATACAATTAGCCAAAAGTACACTCTCTTTGCTGGAATCAATGGTTTTCTAAAAAATTCGCTAGGGGAAAAATTATTAGACAAAAGAAAAAAAGTGCCGGGTTTGCCCCACCTTCCCCTATACCAAAGTATTAAATATCAATTTTTCCAATGGGCCAAATAGACAATAAAATGTTTGCAAGGGCAGATAAATTATTCGTCTCATCCATCACTGCTGTTGTCAAAAATCTGTATTTTCTGTGAAATACTGTCACACCTGGGAGCGATTCTTGAAAAGTGTATTTTTTGACTTGGGATCGTTACGAGTATTTTTTCCTTGGCAACGAGATACAGGTACACTTCTCGCAAAATGTTTTCGAACATATAGGAGCTCGATTTTTACTCGGGGGCCATGAGTTGCATAGAGCCGTTAAAATTTGTGGCTCCTGTGTTAACCATAGACCTTTAAAAATGTCTAAAATTGACTTTTACGAGAATCTGCTCAGCTTTTATGTATTTCTTTATTTCTCTAACTGTGCCTTTAGCCATTAGAACAGGGCCGTGCTATCAGTTGGTTCGTGATGACCAGTGCCTGAGACCAGTCAAAGATGTTCTCTGCACCAAACAGTTGTGTTGTTCAACCATCGGACAAGCATGGGGTCTTCCGTGCGAACATTGTCCGGACACAGCCGAATGCAGAGTAGGATTTATGCTCAGCTCGAGGACCAACCAGTGCGCAGGTAAGCGCTGTTACGCCGTGTATCTATTTGATTGGGAGAGTTTGCAGCATGCTTTTTCAGTGTGCATTTTCATGTGGAATAGGTTTCGGTATTGTTAGAGGCACCATACCAGCAGTAACTGCCTCTTGAGTCACCTTTTTAACAAAAGTTTCCGCAAAACATTTCTGCGAAACATTAGCAAAACATTTTTGCAGAGGCATACGACGCGTTGATTTCATTATATTTCATTATATTTTTGCTGGCAGAGCTTCGCAGGTCTGACAAACCTTTTGATGTTTCATATCCAGGAGAGATTTATTGCAGACTGCGACATCAGACTTTCGTGAAGCTGTGTAGCGCGCATGCATAAAAACTACACTCTAAACACGAAGTTCAGGTTGGAACACCATATTTTAACATTGGCTTAGATAGGAGGTGTTATTTTAAGAACATTAATGGAACACGTGGTGGATTTTTGGAACACACTGAGTGTTCCATTTGGAACGCTAGAACACACTGAGTGTTCCATTTGGAACACATAAGGTGTTCCAAATCGTTCATGTGTTCCATCCCAGATTAGGAACACTCAGGTGTGTTCTTGGAACACACTGAGTGTTCCATAAATGTTCTTAAAAGAACACTTCCTATCTAAACCCATGTTAAAATATGGTGTTCCAACCTGAACTTCGTGTTTAGAGTGTAACAAATCATCGCTGACCTGAGGCTTTAGCAGTAACTGATTGGGAAAAAACTCCGTAATTGCAATTCAAACACGATACATTTGTGCAAAAAGTTTCTACGAAAAGACGCTTTTGGTCTTCATGCCATCAGAGAATACGATTCTCATACAATCCTTGCGGAAACGATGGCTTTTATGAGAGAGAAATACCCGATTCATTTCTCGTTTTTTCCAGATGTTGACGAGTGCGAAGCCATACCAAACATCTGCAGCTACAACTGCCGCAACACAATCGGATCCTACGAGTGCATCTGTCGATCTGACCAGGTGCTCGGTGGTCCCGACGGTCGTCAATGCATCACTAAACCACAGCAACCACCGTCTAGAGTGGCACCTGCTTTGTCATCAACGGTGGTTAATCCGTGTTTGGATTCAAAGAAGTGTCAAAACGGACGATGCATCTCCAGCAGTGGGGTCAAAGCTGGTTTCTACTGCATTTGCAATCGAGGATTTGTACCTAACAAGAGCAGGACCCGATGCTATGGTAGGCACAGGCAAACCCATGCACATCACGCAAAAATCTTCAAAAATGGGGTTCGTTATAAACTCAGGCGTCAATAATGGCGACATAAACTGCAGGACACACAAGACGTTTGTGTAAGGCGTGAAACGGAATCAAGCCCTGGAGAATCAAATTGGATGGTCCTTTCGTTGCACGGCCCGCATTTTTGGAAGTTCTATAAGTGCTATGAGTTTTCGCGGACTCCTGAAATTAATTTGTGAACTGGAAGCGACAACTATCCAATTAATCCAAATCCCTGAATGCTTTTTCCCCAAAAACCATCAGAGAATGGAATTCCCTTGATGCTCTCTCTCCGTTGCTTTCTAAAACGGTTCTGAGAGACACACCCTTAAGTAGATAAGTTTGCCCTCCAACATAGGTCTTCCCCCCCTTCGTTCAAAGATTGCGTCTTTGATGTGGTAGCGATTTTTGATGCGCTTTATGCAAACATTTTTTCCCTACTGGATTTCATGTTTCAGTGCTTTTCGGTTGATCGGTTTTTAACCTTGCTGATTAAGTTTTGTTTTTAATTTGTTTTGACGATGTTGGTTTGCAACGGAACACTGGAGCGGTGTGCTCCCTGCCCCCAAAATTCTTTGGGGCAGTATTGAATCAAATTAAATTAAATTAAATTAAATTAAATTATTAATCTTCTGGCTGCACTATATTAAAATATCCATGTGTAACAACCGCCTATTTTGACGCTATACTGTTAACGGGTTAAGGGTACTCACCAGAGTGAGGGGACGAGCTGGCACCTACGTTATGGCTCATTTGTTTAATTAAAGTCAACAGAATTGGGACTTCTTGCAATCTCTTATTTGATCAGGAAAACTGTAGAACTGTATACTGTCCTCTTTGGGTAATTCCTTGCGGAAAGCTGTATAGTGGCGGCGGAATTAATGCACCCACACATGTGTTTTTCCCATCTAACTGCTGCCTCCGAATTTTTTTTCTTTCGTTTTATTCTTATGCAGGCGGAGAAATTAAAGCACCAGATCTCTATAAAGCGTTCGAGAGGTGTCAGATTTTGACCTCGGTTACAAAAGAGAATCCTTAATTTCTGCAGCATAAGGTTTTTGCTAAAATTTGAACAGTTGCAATTTTTCACATGTATGAGTACATTAATTCCGCCGATACACGGTACCGTGAAAATCCTTATTAACCAGAACAATGACATGCGTTGAGGTCCTCTCCGTTTCTTAAACTCATTTTTGGGTTTTCCCTGCTTATTTTTCATGATCATTGTTCATTTTATCATATCTATTGCCCCTTGTTTATTTTCTGTTCTTAGATAATTTCCCTTTCCCCAATTTTATTATCTGATATCTCGAAGTCTAAAATTGAATTCACCGAGGCTTCTACGAGTAAATTCCACTGAAGTAATTCCTCCTCCAAAACGTACCTATCCCCTTTTCAGACACGTTGCGAGGCAATTGCTACACAACTCTCATTGGCGACCAATGCCGTGGCAGGTTGGCCATGAAACTGACGAAGAAGGAATGTTGCTGTGGAATGAATATGGGAAAAGGATGGGGTGGAGACACACGATGTGAACTCTGCCCTTCAACCGATTCAGGTCAGAGCATTCTTTTAAATGACAGAATATGAAGTTGCCGAACAATATGGGTTTGCTGTTGATATTTTGCAAAATGATGTATGGAAGTCAGAAAGTTGCCCCTGACTGTTGATTTCTCCACCTTTTAATTACTTTTGACCTTTCATTATAGCATTTAGATTTTTGAAATTTGAAATATAATGCGGACTGCGTGACGTTGGATTCTATCCAGCTGTATGATCTGGGAGACCTGGTAAGGATCCCACACCTCGCATGCATACTCAAGGATCATTGCCTTGACAAAAATGCGGGCTGCGTGACATTGGATTCGGTTCAGCTGTATGATGTGCCCCACGACATTTTGCTAGAAAGGCTTCAGAACCTAAATTTCTCTGGCTCAGCATCAATGCTGATCAAATCGTATCTTTCCCTGAGGCATCAAATAACCCAAGTTGGTGAATGCCGGTCGAAGTCTGGTAGAGTAGGATGTGGTGTTCCACAAGGTTCGATACTTGGCCCACTTTTTTTCTCAATATTTATTAATGATGTTGGAGACATTTTGGATGGCCGTCGTTCGTATCATCTTTATGCAGATGACTTGCAGATTTGTATGCACTTTGATTCTGCAAATTTCCAAGTTGTTCTTAATCGTTTTAATGAGCTATTGATGGAGGTTGAAAACTGGTCCCGGGCAAACGGGCTATCCTTAAATAAAGCGAAGTGTCAACCTATTGTTTTTGGCCCTCCAACTCTCTTGAATGCGGTCGATCTGGAGACATATCGAATAACTTTGGGTGGCATGCCAATTGAGTGGAATGACTGCGTTCGAAACTTGGGGCTTTGGATGGACTCCAAACTTTCTTTTATGCCACATTTCACAAAAATGACTGCCAAAATATACTCAAAACTATATGCTCTTAATCGTGTTGGCTACCAGCTCGACAAGGGAACAAAATTCAGGCTTGTTGTGTCTCTTTTTCTCCCAATTATAGATTACTGCAGCGAAATTTATATTTGTGCTCCCAAAGGCTCTCTGCGAAAAGTTGAAAAAAAATTCAATATGCTTGTGAGGTTTGCAACTGGACTCAGAAAATATGATCATATTAGTGGGGCTGTTAACGAACTTGGCTTAATTAGACCAACAATTCGTCGAAAAGTTAGTCTCGTGACGTTATTGCACAAGTCTCTCCAGCATAAATCGCCTCCCTACATTTACGATGAGCTAACATTTTCTTCACATTCGTACCCAAATAGATTTTCTCAGTTGCCACAGGTCTATTCTCATAAGACAGCAATTTTTGAGAAGAGTCCTCTCTACCAAGCTGTTCTTATGTATAGATCCCTCCCGATCCAATGTCACACGGAAACGAGTATTTATCGCTTTAAAAGGGCTGCTGAATCATATTTTCGACTCCTGCAGGACTAAATTTCGTGGATATGTGTTATGTTTGAATGTCCTTGGTTTTTTTTTATTGTGCGTGGATTTTTTGTCATTCTCTCCTTTTCAATGTGAAAATGTATATAAGTTGCCTGTAAGAGTAACAGTATGCTAAAGGCCGCACATTTCGTTGAAATAAAGTCTTTTTGTTTTTTTTTGATGTGGGAGACCTGCTAAGGATCCTACACATCGCATGCAAACTCAAGGATCATTGCCTTGAGATATTTCATTGGGTAAGATATCATAAATCGTGTTCCTACCATGCGCATTTCTCCAAATCAATGCCTTGTGACCCTGGTTTTTGTACCCACTAATTTAGTGGGTCCAGGACCAAGGCAATCTTGGTAATTTGCAATGACCAAGGCAAGTTTATGGAATCCAAAATCCCAAATTCTTGAGGCTTTAGCATTGCTCAGGTCACTAGTTTTCATCCATCTGAAGATAAGAACTTCCGTTAACATTCTCAGTTTGCCATCTTCAAGCAGAATTCTGTGCGTGTGCCTTTTTACTCCACTGCAATAGCGATTATTGTCAGTTGACCATGGAAAATATTTGAAAGCGTCGGTGTTGCCGCGCGATAAGGGAAAAAGAGCCATGAGTCACTAAATCACTGATTCACGGAATCACAAAATCACTGAATCACGAAATCGCTGAATAGGGAAATCGCTAAATCGCTAAGCTAAATCGCAAATCACTAAATAGCTAAATCGCTAAATCACTAAATCGCTAAATCGCTAAATCGCTAAATCGCTAAATCGCTAAATCGCTAAATCGCTAAATCGCTAAATCGCTAAATCGCTAAATCGCTAATCACTAAATCACTTCACCGAATCAAAAAATCACTAAATCACAAAGTCATAAATCTGACTGCATAATCATGAATAAGTCACTAAACTACCCAAATGAAGCTAGCCGCAGGTGGCGTCTTGCCACAGAAACACTATGAACGGAGAACTCTCACTCCAGATGCTTCTCAACATTGGACAATTCTTCCATGCAAAGGGTCCAACAAAATGTGATGACATCAGTCATCAATTGCTTAAACTAGAAATTTAGAAATTATTTAGAAATTTTGAGGATATGTTTTCTTTTTCTGAAATATATAATTCTCAAATTCACGGACGCATTTCGTTTCCGAATTGCCATAACTATACGTATCTTCTCGTAGATGACTACCGAAACATGTGCCTCGACGAAGATGACCTAAAGTCGCTTAGCGTCGATGAATGTGCTCTTCGACCTGACATTTGTGGCGAAGGAAGATGTGTTGATCTCCAGGAAGGATACAAGTGTATTTGCAACACCGGTTTTCAGCTTTCAGAAGGAAATTACTGCGAAGGTATACCAACGAATAAATTCAACTTTTCCAGTCAAATATAAAACAATTTGATGGCTAATAGGATTGGTATGAACATATAATGTTGATCTTTGCGCCAGTTTTTCCAACAGGGATAAAAACTTGATCCCGAATCAAACACTGATCTGAGATCAAGCAAAGTTTCAACATTGCTTGATTTCAAGTTTCAACATTCGGGATCATTGTGAGTTTGCAACAAGTTGTGAGTTTGCGGGGACAACATTGCTTGAAGTTTCAACATTCCCAAAATTTGATCCGAGATCAAATTTTGATCCTTGTTGGAAAAACTGGCCATGTGCACGAAAGTGGGCTCGCTTGAATATTGAAATACATAATCCTTGTCAATCGGGGGCATGAGTTCTGCCAGACATCAAAAAAATTTGTCGCCTTCTAAATCTCAGAGCAGTCGTTTTCTCGGTTATCTAATTTCTGCAATGGTGTCTATGCCGATGCGCGGCAATACTGCAATTATCTGGGTGAGTTAGCTTGAAATAATCCTTAACTATCGGGGGGCGTGAGTTCCGGAAAAAATGTCACAAAAATGATCAAATCTCTGAGTAGCCGATTTGTCGGTTATTAAAGTTCTGCACTTGTGTGTATGCCGATGTGCCGCAATCTGCGTAGGTGCAGGACATTTATCACTTGGTCAACACGCAATTTCACGATCTCATTTGCAAGATTCAGAGAAACCCTAATGAAAACGCCCAAGAAATAGTGGATTTCAAAGAGTAGCAGTGACAGACGTTGCATTAGCACTCCAGTTCGCATCAGTTGTGGAACGTCTATGTCTAAATGGGATCCTTTGAACCGGATCTTCGTGTTAGAGTGATGACATTATTGCGATCAGTGAAAACTCACAAAAAAAGGTTTCAATCTTGTGACTAGTTTTAACATCTTGACGTGTTCTAATCGCTGATTCTGATATAAAATGAAATTCAATTTTTCAATTCAAACCACACAAAGCCAGCAATGGTAGAAGGTCATCTTCATGAAAGACATAATGTTTTCGATGACAAAACTAAACGCCATCTCTTGAAAAAACCACAGCGTTGAAATCCGCTCGACTGTTGCATCGTTGCATCGTTGCACCGTTGAACCGTTGCACCGTTGAAAAGTTGAAAACCGTTGAACCGTTGCATCGTTGAACCATTGAACTGCTTGCATCATTGAACCGTTGAACCGTTGCACCGTTGAAAACCGGTGAACCGTTGCACCGTTGAAACGTTGAAACCCGGTGAACCGTTGCATTCGTTGAACCGTTGAACTGTTGCATCATTGAACCGTTGAATTGAACCGAAGAAAACCGTTGAACTGGTGAACCGTTGAAATCCGTGAACGTTTAGCCAGAGAGGTCAGCCGGTGAAGTTTGAAAAGCTCAAACGTTTGGTAAACCAAGGCTTCATTTCATAATTATTGCAAAATAAACAACGTCAAAATGCTGTTGTGTGGACACATTTCTCATTCATCGTTTTTTTTCTGATCTTTTCAGACATTGACGAGTGTGCCCTTTCAGGGTACTGCCACGGTGGTCGATGTCTAAATGTCATATCCAGTTTTCAGTGCATCTGTCCAACTGGATTTGATCTGTCGTCGGATGGAAAAAGTTGCATAGGTCAGTTTCCGATCGATATTCGTAGCATTTGGCACTCCAGACAAATGTATTCAGTTGCCATGCTCATGCACTTCAACATAAAGAATGCTTTAAATCAAGTCGGCAGGGAGAAGGATGTTTGGGGCTAAATCATCTGTATAGTGACGGCGGAAATAATGTACTCATACATGTAAAAATTGCAACCGTTCAGATTTTGGCAAAAATTCTATGCTGCAGAAATTAAAGATCCTCTTTTGTAACCGAGGTCAAAATCTGGCACCTCTAGAACGCTTCGTTGAAATGTGGCGCTTTAATTTCTACCGCCTGCATAAGAATAAAAAGAAAGTAAAAAAAGTTTCGGAGGCCACAGTTAAATGGGAAAAACACATGTGTGGGTACATTAATCACGCCGCCACTCTACATATAGTTGTTCTGTTGTCATCATTTCGCTCGCGTTCACAACCCGGGATTCTGTTTGAAACACCCTGCACCAGAGGAAAGTTGTTGAATTTTTAATCAATAACAATGGAAAATGAGGGACGCTGACTACCACAGCTGCTTCCAAACGGCAGGCATTTCGGTTGCACGGATTCTGCGTGGCATGTGTCATTGAAATGTTTCAATCATTTTGCCTCCTTTAAAAAATCCTTGCTTTTTTTCTTCAGAGTATGAAACACATCGAATTGAAACGTTTGTACAATGGACATCAGAAGGCTTATAGAGGTGTCCTTTTGAACAAATGTCCACCAGAGACCGAGATGTAAGTTAGCAAAAATTTGCTAAAATCGCATGTATAGCGGCGGCGGAATTAGTGTACTCATACATGTAAAAAATTGCAACCGTTCAGATTTTGGCAAAAATTCTATGCTGCAGAAATTAAGGATCCTCTTTTGTAACCGAGGTCAAAATCTCACACCTCTAGAACGCTTTGTTGAAATCTGGCGCTTTGCATTAATTCCGCCGCCACTATACAGTAACCATGAGCCAGCTTTCATTAATTCTGGACCACCTCTCGTATTATAGGAATGCCTAGAGGGTTTCTAAATGGCCGTGCTCTTCTTTTGCTACGTCCCTTTGCTTCCCTTTCCCCCTGATGCTATTTTAGACCACGATGAATGCCAGGAAAGTGGAATGTGTGCTAATGGTCGTTGCATCAATGTAGATAGTTCATTTCAATGCGATTGCTTCAATGGATACATGCTCTCCTCAACCGGTCACTCGTGCCTTGGTGAGTTTGAGGATTTGATGGAAAATCATCTGTCTCTGTGATCCACTATAAAAGTGCACCTGGAAATGGGATTCTCAGTATGAAAATGCTGATGGAACGGGTCGCTGGAAGTGGTCCTACTGCTACC
>JASGXE010006434.1:0-19943 GCA_030068105.1 Sinentomon sp. SZTP_YWyxl
GAACGAGTGAACTGTCGAAGAAAGTCCGGGTCATTGACCGGGATATCAAAGCGATGAAACCAGTCCTCCAAAATCTGGTTTCTAAATCTCCGACATTCACAGTCCCACAAGTTTCATGCCAATCACCAGTCGCGGTGAGACCAGTCCCACGTGCCAGTGGTTTCATTGTGAACAATAACAATTCCTCGGATGGACCATTACAATCCGTCTCCAGCCTTCCACCCATGCAGACCATTAACAATCAAACTTCGTTTTTGGACATCGCTTCAACGGCATCAACACCATCGTCTGCACCAGATACATATTCTCAGGCTGTGCAGCAAAACTTAGTTTTCCCACCAGAAACACTTGCACCAGCTCCTGCCCGTTCCGGTGCAGATGACCATTCCCGTTCCAGGTCCCCTCCAAAAATCCAGAAACGTCTTTATCCATCGCTCCCTTCCCAAACCCCTTCACCTGTCCTATCGGCAGCTTCTAACTTTGCTCTATCTGCTGCGCTGTGGCGAATCCCTCTTCACCAGTGTCTGCTGCAAACGCCTTTCTTCAAACCTTGAACAAGGATGGTAGAATGCATCGCTCCACCGCCTCAGTCGCCGATCATAGCTGCGATCGAGCTTTTGAGCAATATGGTTCCAGTGCAGCCCTCGAGCCCGAAACCGGAGCGATGGCAACTGCCGTCCTTTCCGAGTTCCTGGTCTGCAGCGTAATTCGACTGCAACCAACTACCCCCAAAATCGGATTGATGTGAATCGCCTTCCCGTTACTAGTGGTTCCCCATAGTGTCTCGCCGTCAACGGCTTTTCGATCGTGCCTTGTTCAGTGGTTCGGCCAATGCCAGCACCATCATAGTGGGTGATTCCCTCGTTAAATATGTGTTTAACGATCTGAAGATCGATTCCTGCGCCCTGGTTTGCGTGCCAGGTGCGACATTGATGGAACTTGGAAAGTTCCTCCTAGATTCCAAGGTTCTCCATCCAGGGGTGCGAGCAGTGATCTTCAATGGTGGAACCAACAACCTTGGGAGGCGTCAAAACCACCGCCAAGTGATGCGGGAGTTCAGTTTTCTTGTTGAGACCATACGCTGTCTCAGCCCAAGTGCCGCAATGGCCTACGCCGCTATTCCACTGCGTTGTGACTTCCCAGAGAGTGACGTGTTCCAGCTCAATTCGGAAATCCTCAATTACTGTCAAAGCCACCGTATCAAATTTGGAGACATGAACTACACCATGCGCCCAAACTTCCTCAGCAGAGATGGAGTTCATGTCAAAGTTGGGAACGATGTCGTTGTCTTCACTGCTCAATGACTTATTTTGTTTGCTCAGGTTCGGTTACACTGAATCTAATTTCATTCGTCCGTTGCTTAACTTGCCTTTTTTAGTCTAAGTAATCCCTCCCTCACCCGTTTTCCCAAACCCATTCAACCATCTCGCATTTCACCATATGCAATCACAGCAAGTTGTTCCAAAGTAGGAGATCTTAACTTTTCTGCACCCAATAACCGCCATCACCTGGTGCCACCAGGTGATGTTAAGTCCATCTCCTCCATTGACTGATAATAATTTAAGTCGTTTTGATCAATTACCTAACTTTTCAATTTCCTTACCGTTTTCTCCCAGCTTCAGTTCTTTCTCCTTCCTTGTGAGTGTATGTGAAAATTTGTTGTATCCTATGTGTATGATAATGGGGAAACCCACAAATACAATTCAATTCAACTCAAAAAGAATATGACCGCGATGGTCATAATATGATCACATTCTTATCAAAACCTATAAAATTTCGTTGCTCGATCAGGGGTGTCATTGCAGGGGGACAGTGAGTGTGAAGACACCCTGCCCAGATATGCATGTCCAAGCGGTTCACTTGCACCTCCCTGACATGTGCTTTTGGTTCTTCCTGGGGGAAATTTGTTGAGCTTGGAGATTTGAGGCATAATTTCACAAGTTGGCCAACTTTCGTAGACCATATACTGCTACGTAGAAATTTGGAGAAGGCACTTAGGAAGTTGGGAAGGCACTTAGAAAGTTGGAGACGACACTTAGAAAGTTGGAGAAGACACTTAGAAAGTTTGGAAAGGCACTTAGAAAGTTGGAGAATACACTTAGAAAGTTGAGGAATACGCTTAAAAGGTTGGAAAAGGCACTTAGAAAGTTGGAGAAGACCCTTATAAAGTTGGGAAAGGCACTTAGAAAGTTGGAGAAGACAGTTAGAAAGTTGAGGAAGGCACTTAGAAAGTTGGAAAAGGCACTTTGAAAGTTGGAGAATACACTTAGAAAGTTGGGAAAGGCACTTAGAAACTTGGAGAAGACACTTAGAAAGTTTGGGAAGGCACTTAGAGAGCTGGAGAAGACACTTAGAAAGTTGGGAAGGCACTTAGAAAGTTGGTGAAGACTCTGTTGGATAGCTTTAGCCCAAAACGCTTTCCAGCTCCGAAACAGACGAAAAGAAAATCATTTCACTTCATCGTTGCATCACCGAAATCGCTTTGCATCTTACTGACAAGCACAAGATTGCCGTGATCATTCAGCCATCCGAAAAGAGCCAGTTACAATAATTATTGCCGACCCCACCCTACCCAAACTCTCTAAACTTCCAAACTCATTGCTAAGTTTTGGTGGCATAAAACTGAAACTTGATAAGGTTTGTCTTATAAGGGTAAAAAAATCTGCTCATTGGTAATAATAGGTGGGTCTCGCGTTGCCAGCAAATACCATTTCGGCTTGTGCTTTCTCCATTATACACACCTTAACAAACATTTTCGAACAGTTGTACGGAACTCATCAAAAGTCAAAACATAGGCGATATTTTGAAGGCCAGGCTAATACAGGGGCCATCTAGTTTCAACATGGCGTGATACAACTTCACACCTTACACGAGTGTCATGATGTCTTGCAGCGCGCGAAGCCGCTGCAAAATGGCCCGTGAGTTAAAACTGAATGGCCCGTGAGTTAAAACTGAATGGCCCGTGAGTTAAAACTGAATGGCCCGTGAGTTAAAACTGAATGGCCCGTGAGTTAAAACTGAATGGCCCGTGAGTTAAAACCGAGCTCCTATGTTCGAAGACTTTTGATAAGTAGTGCATATAGGACCTCAGGGGCTGTTTAAAATTTAGTCGTCACGTGCTGTAAAATACAGAATTTTCCAAAATTAACTATACACTTTGTGTTTTCTCTAATTTCCTGATAAAAACGGTTCGATATAACTGTATACACCGCAATGGACGCTATATCAAACCGTTTATACCAGGAAATTAGAGAAAACACAAAGTGTATAGTTAATTTTGGAAAACCCTGTACATAGCATGACACTCGTGTAAGGTGTGAAGTTGCATCAAGCGCTGTTGAAATTAGATGTCTCTTGTATTCGCCTGGTCTTCAAAATGTCTCCTGTGTTCGAAGACATTTGGTAGACGCTGTATTTTGGTTTGCCTTTCATTTTTTCAGACGATATTTCCACTGCGGCAATAGACATTCGAGGGGGTTTCTGCCAGCTCCGATGAAGTTGACCTTCCCCCGTGCAATCAGTGTCGTGATCACTTGTTAGCGAAAAACAGGTGGTGTGTGATAAACTAACGGTCGCGACGATGCGGTCCCTACCCGATATGATCACCGTGTGGACGATTGCTGTGGCCGTCTTGTCTGTCGTTGCGGTCAGCAGTGTTTCCGGTAAGTTTAACACGCGCCACATACACGGATTTCAAACTTTGTCTGGTGTACAGGGTGGGCCAATGATGACCGGCCGTGCATGCTCTGGTTTTCTCACTTCACTCTGCTGCTGGCGCTTGAGCAATGCAGCGATATTTTTTTTCCAATCCACTTCCGCGGACAGTAGCATCGCAACAGCCAATCCCGTCGTCTGAATTTGTGACGTCATCAATTTTGGCATTTTTGCCTTGCCACCGCTTTTTGTCATTTGGCATGTTTGCCACCGCTTCGCAACTCTCTCTAGTGTCGCAATGGGGTTAGGACAGGCCAGGTTAGGTTAGGTTAGGTCAGGTTAGGTTCGGTTGGTTTAGGTTTCGAAAATTAAATGTTGAAATTGGCTGGAATTCCCAACAGCCAATCAGAGGCGCGCTTGCGGAAGTGGATTGGAAAAAAATATGCAGCAATGCAGCGATTTTTTGTTTGTTTTTTTACGGATGAACTTTGTTACAATCAGCAGCCACATGTAGATCCTCTAACTTAGAGGACATTTTTAGACATCTAGCAGTATGTTGACAACAAACAAGAGGTGGACACCAACAAGTAGGTTGGCAACAAGCCAACCTACAAGTCAGTGAGGGGCTGTTGATCTCCGATTTCGCCTCGGATCTTTCCAATGCCAAGTAAAGACCAACTCCACGAAAAAGTGACAAAACTCATGTCGTGGTCAAGGCAATATCGGACCTCCCTGTATGCGAGAGAACGTTTCGGCTGCAGATAGGTATGTAGATTGTTCAGTACAAACTCTGCTATTATGTCTCTGCACCGCTATACCTACTCTTCGTGTTCCTAATTATTATTGTGACCGCGAAATTACAATAATTGCAATGGGTATGGGAACAGAATAAACACATGTCCAACAAAGTCTGTTTTCGACGCTTGCAGCGTACGAATATAAGAGGTGTTTGCTCAAGATACAATATGTATATAAATACCAATATACGAGTGTATATACCGTAAATACCCGTACTTAGTGAGCCAAAGCAAATAGAACAGTTATATTTGTGCAGAAGGGGAGGAATTATACACTGCCCACACATGTGTTTTCCCATGGTCTATTTGAGATTTAGGTATGTCCCAGAGATGTTTTTTATTTCTTTTTACCCTTGTCAGGCGTCGGAGTGTTTTGCAACTGCAAGATGAAAGCGCCAGATTGCATTCTAACAAAGCTCAATGAAAGCGCCACATTGCATTGCAACAAAGCTCGATGAAAGCGCCACATTGCATTGCAACAGAGCTCGATGAAAGCGCCACATTGCATTGCAACAAAGCTCGATGAAAGCGCCACATTGCATTGCAACAAAGCTCGATGAAAGCGCCACATTGCATTGCAACAAAGCTCGATGAAAGCGCCACATTGCATTGCAACAAAGCTCGATGAAAGCGCCACATTGCATTGCAACAAGCTCGATGAAAGCGCCACATTGCATTGCAACAAGCCCGATGAAAGTGCCAGATTGCATTGCAACAAAACTCGATAAAAGCGCGCCGGATTGCGTCGCAACAAAGCACGATGAAAGCGCCAGATTTCATTGCAACAAAGCTCGATGAAAGTGCCAGATTGCATTTCAACAAAACTCGATAAAAGCGCGCCGGATTGCGTCGCAACAAAGCACGATGAAAGCGCCAGATTTCATTGCAACAAAGCTCGATGAAAGCGCCAGATTGCATTGCAAAGCGTGATGAAAGTGCCAGATTGCATTGCCAAAAAGCTCGATGAAATCGCCAGATTGTATTACAGGAATGCTCGATGAAAGTGTCGGATAGTGAAGAGTTAAAGAGCAGAAGTTTTACCTCGGTTTTCAAAATGGGAATTTTTATTTCTTCAGCGTTGACTGTTCCAAAAATTTCGACGATCGTCATTTTTCAATTGCATGTGGACAATGTTGTTAGGTCGCCACTCACTCTACTCAAACAGTATCAATTAGTAGTTGGATCCACTGGCGTGTAGTTTCTGTGCATTCTGCGCTTATGAGCACGCAGTTGCAGCAACGTTTATGAAACACATTTTGGGTTTTATGGCTGCCAAAACAAAATTGGCCTGCGTTCAAATAATCCGTTTTGAGCATCTAAAACTAACCGCAAAACACAGTTCTATCTGGTACAACACAGCTTTGGAAACCGCAAAGTATTGTTGGCGGACTGATTACACCAAAAACAGAATTATTGCACAAAATGACTCGCAACAACCTCAACTCATTCAATGGCATATAGGTTCAGAGGTCTAATTCATACGGAAGCTTTGGTAACACGTTGAAACGTTTTGGGACCCCTGACCACATGTGTATGTTGGATGACTTGGCAATTTTGAGCTCGCATTGGCTTCTCGATTTGACCTAAGCCTAATCTCGTCACACTCAACCGATCTTATTTTTCCTATAAAACTCTATACCATAATCTAACCTATCCCTATGTCAACCTACCCTGGCGTTTTGTTGATGCGAGCAAGGATAAGGTTATTCGTGTGCACCCTGTACGCGTTATGGTTAGGTATTCTGCATGTGCCTCAGCTCTATTGCTATTTTGAGCCAACCAAAAGTCTCAACACATATAGGAGAAATTTTAACGGTGTGGCGAAAACAGGGGCCATCTAATTTCAACGGAGTTTGATGCAATTTCACGCCTTACAAGAGTGTCATGATGTTTTGCGGCGAATTTTGCCATTGATTCCGTGTAACCATGTCAGTCCACGAATAGGAAATTTCAAAAGTCTATTGACAACTTGAGAGTTGTGCATTCCTGCACTTTGGGGGATCGCGTTTAGATCTTTGTTTCATTCACGGTGCCAAAATGTCGGATCCAAAATTTTTGGAAATGGTCACGCATGAAAAAATTGAAAGCTTATTCAATTTAGCAGGTGTTGCCAAAGAGTCCGTAGAGTTTTGCGATTGCAACAGTTGCATAACTTCGGTTTCACCTCACAATACCTACACTTTGAAATTACACTTTGAAATACACTTTGAAATGGATCGGGGGACTGGGATAGAACGGACTGAGGCAGAAGTGGACTGAGGCAGAAGTGGACTGAGGCAGAATTGGACAAAGGGGGGAGTTTTGAAGGGAGTTTTTGCATGGAGGTGGTAGGTTACACCTGTCTTAACATAATTTAACCTAACCTGACCGAACCTAACCCAAAGAAATTCAAAAAAATCAGCCTCGAAAAATGTAAAAATTCTGCCTCAGTCCACTTCTGCCTCAGTTCGTTCTGCCCCAGTCACCGGTCCCTTTGAAATTACACTTTGAAATACACTTTGAAATTATACTTTGGAATATCTGACCACATCTCAACCGCATGCATTGACATTTTATCTCTGTACAGCAAACTTCGGTCAGAATGGTGGGTCCAGATAGGTCAGGACAGGATAGGATAGGTAAAAAGGTTAGGTCATGGTTAGGATAAGATTACGCAGCCTAAATCAAATAAAACAACCAAGAAGCAAGAATGATAATTGATAACTGCTTGTGCTCATGGACTTGCGTTACCAAATTGCCGCGGAGGAGGCGGATTCTTTCGGAAAGTATCCAGTGACAGATATGCACCCACAAATGGAAGCGAGTTTCTGAATTTCCCATTCAATTCGACCAATTTCAATCGAAATACAATTCCGTTGCAAAAACTCGTGAATGGTTCCAAATCTCAAAGCATGGACATTTTCTCATTTACGCCGTGATTGAGAATGGATGGAACAGTGCTAAATTTTAAAAACAAAGCACCAACAACAAAGACTTGTCAAGACACGCAGACAACCTTTCCAAATGATTTTGGTCCCACAAACAAGAAACAAAGGTCCGAGTGTCAAGAAATAAGGGCCTGAAAATCAAGAATAAAAGGTCCCACTGTCAAGACAACAAAGGCCCCACAGTCAAGAAACAAAGGTCTCATCCAATGAAAGAAAGGTCTCCACTGTCAAGAAACTAAAGTCCCACAGTCAAGAAACAAAGATCACACAGACCAATCAAGAAACAAAGATCCCACAACCCAGGAAACAAAGATCCCACAGACCAGTCAAGAAACAAAGATCCCACAACCGAGAACCAAAGATCCCACAGACCAGTCATGAAACAAAGGTTCCGCAGTCATGAAAAAGGGTCCCACAGTCAAGAAACAGAGGTGTCCCACAGATCAGTCAAGAAACAAAGCTTCCACTGACCAATCAGGAAACAAAGATCCCACAACCGAGAACCAAAGATCCGACAGACCAGTCAAGAAACAACGGTCGTACAGTCATGAAAAAGGGTCCCACAGTCATGAAAAAAGGTCCCACAGTCAATAAACAAAGCTCCCACCGACAAGAAATAAAGGTCGACAGTAAAGAAATAACAGACCTGACAAGTAACAAAGATCCCACAACCAAGAACCAAAGATCCTACAGACTAGTCAAGAAACAAAGGTCCTACAGTAATGAAAAGGGTCCCACAGTCAAGAAACAGAGGTGTCCCACAGACCAGTCAAGATACAAAGCACCCAACCGACACGAAATAAAGGTGACAGTAAATAAATGAAAGACCTGTCAAGAAACAAAGATTCCACAACCAAGAACCAAAGATCCTACAGGCCAGAAAAGAAACAAAGGTCCCACAGTCGAGAAACAAAGGTCCCACAGTCATGAAAAAGGTCCCACAGTCAAGAACCAAAGGTGTCCTACAAACCAGTCAAGAAAGAAAGCTCCAACTGACAAGAAATTCAGGCCGACAGGAAAGAAATAGGTCCACAGTCAAGAAACAATGGTTCCACAATTTAGAAACAAATTCCGCAGAATTTGCCATTCCTTATTGTTTTTGGGAAAAAACCAATATGCACTCGACGACATTTTGAAAAAACATGAACATTTTCTGGGTCTTTCGAGCAATTTTGGCATGTGTTTCATGCATGCACCCATTGCGTGCGGGCGTGAATTGGGAAACTCTCTCAGAAATATTCGAATATTTCCTGCATTATGCCTCTCCGCCTGGGATGACTCCGCGTTTTAATTGAATTTTTAATTCAAAAGTCGCAAAAAACTAATTGCATTAAGATTCGTTGTCT
This sequence comes from Sinentomon sp. SZTP_YWyxl, assembly GCA_030068105.1. Classification (NCBI taxonomy): domain Eukaryota; kingdom Metazoa; phylum Arthropoda; class Protura; order Sinentomata; family Sinentomidae; genus Sinentomon; species Sinentomon sp. SZTP_YWyxl. The sequence continues at coordinate 8,725 of JASGXE010006434.1, forward strand.
GCGTTGGCGCCGTGCATGCGCTGTCATTTTTTCACCCATTTCAGAATTTGGCCATTGTGTCAATGTCTTGCGCATGATGGGCCAAGCCTGCACCACCCACTGCATTCATGACCCACACTTGGATTTCGTTTCTTCATTCGGCCTTCGGAAATCTTCAAGTTGATGACCATGCTCCAAAAGTAAATCCGATTCCTCTCAGAACCACTTTGAACACTATTTGAAGAACACAATTCTGGACACATGAGTTTGAATGTTTCGGATTTCTTCTGTCCGGATGCGAGCTACACTCTAAATTTCAGGTTTCCGTCTGTGGCATATTTTAAACACAAGCTTAGAGATGGTGGTGTCGATCCTTTGGACCATTTCGAACACTATTTCAGAACACTATTCCAGACACAAGGGTTTGGATGTTTCGGTTTCTGTCCATTTGCGAGGCACACACTCTGAATTTCAGGCTTCCGTTTGTGGCATCTTTTAGCACAGGCTTATAGGTGTCCTTCAGGAACATTTTGAACACTTTTAGAACACTATTTTTGGAAAATGAGTATTTTGGAGCACACATTCCAAATCGCTTTTGTGTTCCAAGTCAATGACAGCAAAAAGGGAACGGACACATGTTTCAAAATATTCAAAAAGCAACGCTCCAATCTGCACACATGTTAAAAGGTGCCCCAAGTGGAAGACTCTGACTTAGGGTGTACCGTTCTTGGAGTAGTATATGCATTACCATTGCCAAGCCCCAATGACACCCATGTTTTTGGCATTTCCGTTGTTCGGAAATGCCAAACATCCGCCGTTCTGTTTTTCGTATGTTACAGTCTTCAATTTAGGCTCTTCGGATCTAATAACATCCTGACCCAGTTCAGTCTTCATAAGAAGGCCAAAAGGCTTACGCATACCTCGAATTTCGATGCAACTCACTCCACTCCTCACAATTGGATCGCAAGACACCGAAATTGAACAACCAGAAAGTGGATTTTTATGGTTTAATGTGGCTTTATTATAATCGTCCCGGAATGATCACGAACTGATCTGTGCATGACGGTGACCCTCCGCTGTGGAATTAGTGACCTTTGGCACCTTGGATCCTCCAATGCTCGATCACAATAACGACCCATCATTCATGGGCCTACACAACTACGGACTATGGCTTAATCACCACGCTTATACAGGTCTCATTATGGTCCCATATTATGCAAACGACCACAATACGGGACCTACGTGATATTCATGTTGTTGAGGTTTGGAGTAATGGGGACGTAATTACACTACCCGTGAGCGTTATTCGCACTCACTGCTTCCACTGTAGTCCTACAGAGTTGAGTTTTGTGCATTTTCGTATTTTCATTCTCGCGCCATTTGTTTTCGGGATGGGAAATGTAATTCAGCTGGCACTGTACACGAAATCATTGCCGAGTGATCTCTATGGGGACATTGGAGTCGCCCCAAATCCTTGAATAATAGTACGTAATCGTAACGGATCAAACTTGTTTCGCTGGCAGATTGTTCGTCTGTTGGAAGAAAAATTCCTTGATGGCACAAAGCAAGGTTGTCCAGATACTCATTGTGCTTAGGTTATTCAAAGGAAACTTTACACGTCAAGAAACTGCTTTTAAACATTTCACGCCAACTGTCACCAGAGCTGGCACTGAAAATGTCAGCCCCCACCAGCTGTGCATTCAGTGTGCTAGATTGTAGTGTGCTAGATGCAATCAAGCGATCTGATGACTCCAGTGTCTCTGCCCGCAAAGTTACTTTTGAATCACACTGTAAATAAGATGTGCGAAAAGCCCCGATGTAAAAACCGAGGATATAGCACATTGAGAGCATGTTTTTATCAAGCAAGGCATTCACGGACTTAAGACACACTTAAGTTCATATGGACTTTATTTTCACTGAAGACACACACTTTCCAAAATTCTTCGCCTCAGGTGCCATTGGGAATCAAATGCCAACATCGCCCCAAGACATCATGTACTCGTTAAAGGCGTGAAGGTTACATCAAGAACACTGTTGAAATTAGATGGCCCCTGTGTTAACCAGACCTTTAAAATTTCTCCTGCATGCACTTTGGGACTTTTAGTTGACTGTGCATACTTTGGTAGGCCTTGAATGTCATAATTGCATTTTTAAGAAACCCACAACTAATTTCTGATCCAATTCTGCAAAATTTCTTGGCATTCGTTTCCCATTTTTATCCATAATGCGGTGAGTACCTACATGCTTCAAAACATTTTCAGCGAAGTCTCGAAAGCAAGGAGGAATAAGGTCGCAGTCATTTGACGTGGATTATCGGCTGATTGAAAAATTAGCCCCGCTTCGGTATTCCTCTGTGAATTATTACACTTGTGGAGCTTAATAAGACAGTGATTTCGGGCTCATGCTAAATAAAACTCGAAAAGTTGCTTAAAGACGTGTATTTTCAGTTAAAATGGTTTCTTTTCTCCAGTTCATCATGTGCAGATAACACGCACATCGTTCTCCATACTCCATATCTCCATAATGAACGACTTTAATCATAATCTGAGGGCGATTAAGCATTTTACTCTATGGAGTATTTTACCTGGCATGTTGGAGCATTGCACGTGTTGGCCATATAGCCCCACCTATCTTCACATAAACCGTATTTTTATGGGCGAATTTTCTGGGAATATTGAACTTCATTTCATTCGACCATGTCCCAGTTTTTGAACTTTACGTCCTGTTTGTGAACGGAAAGGAATTTTTAACCATGTGTTTCATTTTCTAAAATTGCGATGATTGCTGAGATTTTAGCATTATATGGCGTTTCATATGGCCTCCATATTAAAAGACTTACAGAACAAATGGCCTTCATATCACATGATCTCCATATTTTATGACCTCCAATTTAAAAGACTTCCAAAATGGCCTCCATATTACATGATCATCATTTATATTGAAAGACTTCCATATAAAATGGCCTCCACATCACATCATCTCCATTTTATGACCTCCTTTTTGAATTACTTCCATACAAACTTGCCTCCATATCACATGATCCATGATCTCCATTTTATAACCTCCGCACATTTAATTACTTCCTTAGAAAATGGCCCCCATATTTTATGACCTCGATGTTATATGACCTCCATTTTATATCACCTCCAAATTAGATTGTTTCCAAAAATGGCCTCCAAAACACATGATCTGCATTTTATTACCCCCAGATTAACAGACTTCCTAAATGGCCTCCATATTACATGATCATCATTTATATTAATGATTTATATATAAAATGAATTATATATAATTATTATAAATAATGAATTATAATTTATATCATCATCATTCATTCCCGTTCTTGCTGCGTTCGAGAGCGGGTTGCTCTGCAGCTACCTCCGTTACTTCTGTTCCATCCCCGTTAACTGCACCTGTGTTGATTTGATTGACTGACGTCCGCCCAGTTAGCATCCTTCCTGCATTCGGAATTCTGTTCGCTATGGTGAAGTCGTCAGCAAAAAGCGTTTCCACTGCTCGTTCTCCGTTGTGTTCGACGGTGCAACCGAAACCCTCTCCTCGTCTGAAAACAAGTTCGACCACGGCAACAAACAGTGTCTATTGTTTGCCTGGTTGCAAGTACGGTAGAAAGCATCCGCCGAAATCGTCTGACATGGTGGAGTGTTGCCTTCGTCGCCCGGGGTGCGCAATATGGTTCCATATTGATTGCGTCGGCATCCCTGCTTCAAGTATTGTCAATCAAACAGCTTGTTCACCCTGCCTGTCACACTTGTCAGCCGCCATTGATGCAATTGCCACCGCTGATCTGCTTCCCAAATCGGACCTTGCCAAGCTGGAGGCCGAACTAGACCTCAAAGCCAGCAATGTGAAGTCGGAAATTGGTGAGCTGAAAGACAGCCTCTTCCGGTCACTCACCATGAACAGAGACAGTTTTGCCGGCTTGGTCACTCGTCTCAGTAACGCCGAGGGCACTTTGGCGGAGCTGATAGCGGCCATCGAAGATCTGAAAAGCCCGACTACCACTCAGCTATCGTCCCCTTCCTGTGAATTCGACAGAACAGTTGTTGACACTCAGATATCTTCGAAGCGTGATCTACCCCCTCCACGAAAAAGCTTCCAAGGGAATCTTGTCCAAGGGAATCCTGGAAGCCCCACCGTCCTCATCGGCGATTCAATGATGAGGTCTGCTGCCCTCAGCCTACAGAATGATGATTGCGCCACCTATAGCTTCCCAGGAGCTACAGTCAATAGACTCTCGGGGATCATCTTGAGTTCAGATATCCTCTCCAACAATACCTCCAAGGTGGTACTGCACGTTGGTACATGTGATCTCCCTCACTTCCGGAACATCCCTCAGTTCACCGATAACCTGCGGAAGTTGTTTGCCGCAATCCGAAGCCGAGCTCCAAATGCAAAGATTGCATTCTCCTCCATCCTGCTGCGAAGAGATGTCCCATCGGATCTCATCTACAGAATCAATGGTCAGTGTTACCGCCTCTGCAAATCATTAGGTATCAGCTTCGGCGATCTGAACTTTGTCATGACACACAAGTTGATCGGGCCGGATGGTGTCCATCTTTCGCGAAGCGGAGCCAATCATCTTGGCAGACTCTGCAGTCAACTGATCCGGATCATGCATGGTCTTCCAGCCGTCGAACCTGGTACTGTTCAACCTTTATCAGAAATTTATTTTTTAGCATAAACTTTTTGCCTCTAGCTTCCCACTTGAGTAAATGTAGTGTAGCCCTTTTGACACACGTATTTTACCTGTTCATGTCCTGCTTCTTAATCTCAGCCTTTTTGGGCTGGCTGCTTGGCCCACACATTCGCAATATTTTCGAGTATTGTTGCCACCTGCGAGGCAATATTCGGCCCATATGCCAGACTGACCCGGCTCTGCATTCCAGTGGTGAGAGCGGTTTGAGGGTTGCAAACTCCCTTGTCAATATAGAAACAGTGGGTAGGGTGCCATATTCTCATCTATCTGTGGAATTGCAGGTCTCTTCATCCTTTGTTCATTCTGTCCATCCTGTTCTGGTTAACGCAGGTGTCTCTCAGCTGACAACCGCCTTGCCAGGTAGCGAGAGTGACCTTGCAGTAGCCAGAGTTCAATACATTCATGCCAGAGACAGCGGAGTTGCATCATTTGATCCATTTGTTGTGGGTACTGAACAATCAGTTAGGTCGCCCAACAGGGCAAATTACATGGCATCCATTGATGATTCTGTCTCACCCACCTTATTGAGCGTGAACGCCGTGCAATCTGCTGCTGCGTTGCATACCAGCGTCAGCAATCGATTGCGGGGCGTCAACCCTCGTGCTATGACGGGGGAGGGGAGTGGACATTTTTCTCCTCCACTTTTCAACCCTGTCAATTCAACCAAAATTTCTTGTGATGATTTTGGTTCCCCTGGCATAAATTTTGCTATTCTAAATTGTCGATCTATTTTATGTCCCATCAAGCGAACCGAGTTATGTAATTTGATATCTGTTACAGTATCGTGTTCATTCTTGGACGTATTGGTACGGGACCCTGGTTGCAGCCTGACATCATAATGCTGAACTCCTGCCTCCAAATTTCCGCATTTTTCTCCGTGATCGCGGGGTGATGGTCGTCGTGCGCAGGAGTCCTGCTCGGAATCCATGAAAGCATTTCATGCCAGGAAGAAGAATCCTTTTTGAACGGTGACAGCTCACTCGAAATAACTTGGGTTTCTCTCAATCTTTGCCGAAACTTCAAGGTTTTTTTGGCCGCAATCTATCTACCCCCAAATTTGCCTTCCGGAGACCCAACTTTTAAAGCTTTTTATGATTCGGTCTGCGCTCATACTACCCTTGGGCGCAAGATTTTTATTTGTGGGGATGTTAATGCCCCTAGTTTTTTCGCTCCAGCTATTAACCCACATGCCAACCCCTTGCCTTTTGGCGGAAACGACAAATGCATAGAGGAAGTTGTCAGCACGTTAAATTTTAAACAGTTGGTCGACAAACCTACCAGAATTACCCCAGCTACATGTTCCCTTTTGGATGTAGTCATGACTAATTTCGAGTGCGCCCCCTACAAAATCGCCGTCGTACCAGGTATATCAGATCACGAAATGGTTTTGTTCACCACTCAACATAAACATAGGCCCACAAACACGACTCGAAAAGCCAGCAAAACGTTCACTGACTACTCCGCAGTCGACTGGCCAAAAATCAATTATATCCTTCTCACCAATCCATTATTTCAAGCTGACCGTATGCGCAACCGTACTGTTAACGATAATTGGCTAACAATAAAAAACACCCTTTTGGCCATTAAAAGGTCAATGCCAGTCAAAAAAGTAAAAAGCTGTCCTGCTTTCCCTTGGGTCAACTACAAGTTGAGCAAACTATTTGCCAAGAAGAGACGTGCGCATTCGAAGTGGAAACGAAGTGGATCCGCTGTCCATCAAACCTCATATATGAGTCTACAAGCGCAATGTTTCGATTTAAATTCTAAACTGTTCTTTTCCTTCATTGATACCACCTTGGATAGCAAATACAATAGAAAATTTTGGCGCTACCTAAAATCCCTAAAAGGCTGTGGAGACATTCCGCCTTTAATCACGCCGCAAGGTACTCTGACAAGTGAACCTGGCGAAACTGCTGATGTCTTAAACAGCTATTTTTCCAGTGTTTACTCGTCGCCTTCATCTCACTCAGCCGTGAACGTCATTCTTTCTCATGCTACCCAGGACCTGCCTGAAATCCCACCAGCAGTTGGTAATTTTGGAATCCGCAAACTTCTTCTCAAGATTAACCCCAAGAAAGCACCGGGTCCTGACGGTCTTTCTGGACTTCTTTGAAATCTCTTGCTCTCGCACTTAGTCCAACTCTTGCAACGCTTTTCTCCCAATTTTGTCAACAGGCGATCTGCCTGCAGATTGGAAAAAGGCTCTCATAATTCCCATTAAGAAAAAGGACTTGCCTGCTAATCGCCCTGATAGTTACCGACCGCCTATCTCTCTTACTTGCATATGCTCCAAGTTATTCGAAAAAATTGTGTTATCTACCATTACCACATTTATGCAAGATAAAAAAATCCTCCACCCCAACCAGTTTGGATTTCGCAGTAAAATGTCTTGTGAGACCCAAGTACTCCTCCTTACCGATGATATAGCTCGGAATCTAGATCTTGGTACTGACACCCACGCTATTTTCTTAGACTTTGAAAAAGCTTTTGACCTAGTTCCCCACGATAAGCTTCTCTGTAAAATGAAAAATTTGGGATTTCCAACATTTATTTTGGAGCTCGTCTCCAGCTTCTTATCCCATAGGACTCAAACGGTGTCTGTGAGTGGTCACACTTCTCTTGAATCACCAGTCACGTCTGGGGTTCCTCAGGGCAGTGTCCTGGGGCCTCAGCTTTTTCTGATATACATTAATGACATTGCGGAAAATATCAGTTCTAGCATTCGCTTGTTCGCTGATGATGTCATTATCTACAGGACAGTTTCCAATCCCAATGATTCGCGCCTACTGCAATCCGACCTCAACCAGGTATCCGTCTGGTGTGACGCCTGGGGTATGCGCGTCAACCCTACTAAAACGAAAGCCATGGTTTTTTCAAAGAGAAGGACTGCTCAGTGCAGTGGGGCAAGTTACACTATCGCGGACCACCCCATTCAAAATGTCACATTTTTTAAATACTTGGGGGTTACAATTTCAAATGACCTTTCATGGAAAGAACACATCAACTCCTTGACAGCAAAGGCTAATAAAACTTTGGCATTCGTTTTCAGGAATCTTCGTTATTCTTCTGCAGAAGCGAAACTGAAGGCTTATTCAGCGCTTGTTTTGCCAGTGTTAGAGTATGCTTGCGCAGTTTGGGATCCATCTACTCAGGATCTAATTTCCAAAGTTGAGATGATACAACGGAGGGCTGCCCGTCAAATTACTGGTCGTTTTTCCAGAGACATAAGTGTGACTGGTTTGTTAAAGGAATTAGGACTCTCATCCTTGGCAAATAGAAGGAAGTCCCGCAGGCTCCAATTGTTTAGTGAAATGGTTACAAACTCCCTAAACTTTAGTTTACCCACGTGCTATGAACTCAAACCTATCCAGCGTAGAACAGACAATGGTCTAACTTTTACTGTTCCCTTCTTTAAAACCAATTTAGCTTTTAATTCTTATTTCCCCCGAACCATTAGGGATTGGAATAACCTCCCAGGCACTGCAAATATAATCTCCCGCTCACGTGCTCTCCGTGGCGTCACACCAAAAACCTCGCCATTAATTTCTTGAATTTTGTGTCCTTTTCTGTGTGTCTAGGTATGATTGTATTGAGTCGTTTTCCCGCCGTCCAATGCCTTTAATTTCTCGATTTTTTCTTGTTCTGCTATTTTTGACTAGGATTTCTTTGTAAATCGTCTTCCTGCCACCCAAAACCTTGGTGGCAGTCTTTGTGATTAATAATAATAAAAAAAATAATAATTAAAAGACTTCCATATAAAATGGCCTCCACATCACATCATCTCCATTTTATGACCTCCTTTTTGAATTACTTCCATACAAACTTGCCTCCATATCACATGATCCATGATCTCCATTTTATAACCTCCGCACATTTAATTACTTCCTTAGAAAATGGCCCCCATATTTTATGACCTCGATGTTATATGACCTCCATTTTATATCACCTCCATATTAGATTGTTTCCAAAAATGGCCTCCAAAACACATGATCTGCATTTTATTACCCCCAGATTAACAGACTTCCTAAATGGCCTCCATATTACATGATCATCATTTATATTAAAAGACTTCCATATAAAATGGCCTCCACATCACATCATCTCCATTTTATGACCTCCTTTTTGAATTACTTCCATACAAACTTGCCTCCATATCACATGATCCATGATCTCCATTTTATAACCTCCGCACATAAAATTACTTCCTTAGAAAATGGCCCCCATATTTTATGACCTCGATGTTATATGACCTCCATTTTATATCACCTCCATATTAGATTGTTTCCAAAAATGGCCTCCAAAACACATGATCTGCATTTTATTACCCCCAGATTAACAGACTTCCTAAATGGCCTCCATATTACATGATCATCATTTATATTAAAAGACTTCCATATAAAATGGCCTCCACATCACATCATCTCCATTTTATGACCTCCTTTTTGAATTACTTCCATACAAACTTGCCTCCATATCACATGATCCATGATCTCCATTTTATAACCTCCGCACATTTAATTACTTCCTTAGAAAATGGCCCCCATATTTTATGACCTCGATGTTATATGACCTCCATTTTATATCACCTCCATATTAGATTGTTTCCAAAAATGGCCTCCAAAACACATGATCTGCATTTTATTACCCCCAGATTAACAGACTTCCTAAATGGCCTCCATATTACATGATCATCATTTATATTAAAAGACTTCCATATAAAATGGCCTCCATATCAAAATGACTTCCACATAAAATGGCCTCCACATCACATGATCTCCATTTTATGACCTCGACTTTGAATTACTTCCATACAAAATTGCCTCCACACCTGTCACAAAATTGTCAGAAACTTGTTAACTGAGGGGTTAAAAGTTGTAAAGTTACGAATCGCACCAGAGCTGCCAACCAATATTTGTTAGTTAACAAATTAAAGCTTGTAAACTAATCATTTAAAGGGCGTAAAGTCTTAAGTTAAAATCCAACTGCATGGACAGTTAACTTACAATTTTTTTTTTGTTAGTTCTTGAGTTTATTTTTTTGAGTGCATGATCCATGATCACCATGTTTATAACCTCCATATTTAATGACTTCCTTAGAAAATGGCCTCCATAACACATGATCTGCATTTTATTACCTCCAAATTAAATGACCTCCATATTAAATTACCTCTATATACCTTGACCTCCATATCAAATGACTTCCATATTGTAACTCTTTCCTTCTGTTTGCAGGAAAAGTCGCCTTCGAAAAGCTCACAGAACTCGATTATCGAGGAAACACCTATTATTCGATCAGAAATTTATCTTTATCGGAATGTCAAAGCTGGTGCCGACAGGAACCAGACTGCCAGGCTGCGTCGTTCAGGTAAGTTTGTAAAGCTATACCAGAGGAAAAAATTTCCATTCATTTAGGAAAATTTTCAAAATTTCCGTTTGTGTATCGTTTTCATTTTATTGGTTCAATTTCAGCATTTTCCAAACTCATATTTTTGAAACTTTAGCATTTCTTCAGTTGACTGAAAGCAAAATTTTGATGTTTGGTCCATTTTCTGAAATATATTGGCTGAATGAACTTCAAGGGTACAAGATCCTTTGTGACTTCCATGGAAGCCAATATCAGACAAAGGGTTAAAAAGTATCTTATTTATTGTACTGCAAAGTAGGCCCTATCTAGGTTTAGAAAATTGTACAAAAACACTTTGCAAGAAGCGTGTTACATACACCGTGATTCAAAAAACACTAGCTTCAAAGTTACAAAAGTTTTCGACACAGTTCCCACATCGAATAAAACCGTACGCATAAGTCCTAATCGCGGAGAAAAAGCATATTTTCTTGTGTGTCTTGTCTTCTGCTCATCGTCGTCAAGGGACAACAAATTTGAGAGCTAACCACAAATTTTGGCCTAGTGTTTTTGTGAATCACCCTGTATACACGGAAACTTTTTGGAGATTGTTGTTCTGCGAAAACAGGTGTTTCACCAATCACTTGTGTTGTATAGCGGCGGCGGAATTAATGTACTCATACATGTAAAAAATTGCAACAGTTCAGATTTTGGCAAAAATTCTATGCTGCAGAAATTAAAGATCATCTTTTATAACCGTGGTCAAAATCTGACACCTCTGGAACGCTTTGTTGAAATCTGGGGCTTTAATTTCTACCACCTGCATAAGAGTAAAAAGAAAGAAAAAACGTTTCGGAGACCACAGTTAAATGGGAAAAACACATGTGTGGGTACATTAATTTAACCATTAACCATTAACCATTAACCATTTTCCATTCAGATGTTCCAGGTTTTGCATTCACGAATACGTGAATTCGAAAAAGTTCAGATAGGACCATCCAGACTATCATGTGCGACAATTATTTTACAAGTTGGAAGCATCATCTCTTATTACGTCTCCACACACGCAAAACCATTTTTGCAATGAACAGCCACCATCTCCAATTCCCTTTGCGTACAAGCTCATTCCACTTGAAGATATGAGCTGAGAATGCTTCACATTCTTCCATTTAAATACGCAGAA
>JASGXE010006435.1:0-20647 GCA_030068105.1 Sinentomon sp. SZTP_YWyxl
AAAAAGCCTTGCATCGCATGTGAGCAAGGATGGAAGGTCATTGATGACGCGACCTTCCATCCTTGATGACGCGACCTGAAGATCTGATGACGCGACCTGAAGGCGCGTCCTGAAAGCAGACTGCATTTTGTGCTTTTTGTCAAAACATTTTCTATAATCTGTCGCTGGAAACTGAACCTTCGCAAACGCGAGTGGCACATTCAAAGAAAATTACCGCATCCTTTTGAGCAGCTGGCAGTTCTCTGCTCGCGCTCTCACAACTGTCTGCGAGAAACTTATTGTTTTTCTCGTTCGGAAGCAAACCAATCTGTTGAATAAACGACGTCCATTCCCCCAGGAAATGATGTCCGCACCGCAATTGTTGGTATTATGCGGCGTGCACACCACAGTTCGGATAGTTTTCACCGTCGAAAATTTTGAAAATTTCATACGGCTGTTGGGGCTGTTGGGTTTTGTTCTCTTGGCTTCAAAACAAAGCAAAAGATTACTTCTCAATTTCTGCAGCTTTGGCACATGCCTGTTGGTTTTTGGAGTTGTTTTTGGCAACACATTTTTGAGTTGCGCCAATTTATCCTCCATAAAGCCGCAGAAATAGCACACCTTTTTGGCACACTCCAAATCCATCGTTCGGACTCATTTTTCAAGTCATGACCCAGAAGTTCGGAAATCTCAAGCAGTCAAGAATTCCGTTATGGCCAGTGTTTGTGTATGTGATGGACAGTTTTTGTGCATTTGATTATGTACACCGTTATAATTTGAAACGTGATGTCTCTGTCCCCCTTTTCTCATTTGGAAAAAACATTGTTTCATACTTGGCAGTGAATTTGCAGAAATTAAATTTGTGTGTCAAGTTAGCTGGATGCAAATTACCATTGCAATTCCCATGGCTATATCCTTCGTAGAATAATTTGGTCATCCCTTCACTTGTGACTTTTGAAGCACAGTAACCGGATCAAAGTGGCGGCGAATTAGCGAGACACCTGGGTGCCATATTTAAAGGGATGGCGGAGTAGAGGGACGACTGTCCCTTTAAATCCTAACCGGTTTAAACTGGCGGCGAACTAGCGGGACGGCGAATTGGAGGTACGGCGAACTCGCGGGATACAACCACCCGGACAGCCGGACAGGACTGCCGGACAGGACCACCGGACCGACCCGGACGGGTTAGGTTATGTTAGATTAGGTTAGGATAGTCTATCCTAACCTAATCTAACCTAACCTAACCTGTCCGGGTCGGTCCGGCCGTCCTTTCTGCCTGTCCGGCCGTCCTTTCTGCCTGTCCGGCAGTCCTGTCCGGCTGTCCGGTTTTCACGGACCACCGTGCGTGAGCGGGTGTCCGTGAGTGTTTCAATGTTTTTTGGCAAGCATAGAGGAGACCGTTAAAAATCATGTCGGTTAAGTCAAATTGCATGATCGCAGGGAAAGATTTTCAGGAAAAAGCTGTGCCCTTGGCCATGCAATTATGTCCACCCTTTGGCACCAGCATGCGGCACAGGGTGTGCCTGATGATGTCGGTTAGTCGGTTAAGACAGGTTAGGTGAGGTTAGATTGGGTTAGGTTAGGTTAGGTTAAGTTAGGGTTCTCTGTGTAGTGAAATTGAAACCTAACTTTGAACAACCTGGACCTCATCCAACCCAAACTCCGGGAACAAAGAATTAAAGCATGAACAAAAAAAAAAAAAAAAACAACTAAAAAAACAAAAAAAAAAAACAAATCAGGAAAAAAGAAAATGCAAAAAGAAAACCGTTTGTTGATTTTTTTACTGGGGACAGAGTCCCCCCGCCGATGAGTTCGAAGGACAAAGAGTCCGGAGTCAGAAGGTAAAATCCAACGCCGATGGACCGACGCAAATGAGCAACAGATCAGTGCACCAGGCACCACAGTGCATCAGTGATGCCAGAGAGGTGCGCAATTGCACGACTCAGAGAAAAGGCAGACCCTGTACCGTCTGATGATGCATAGGGGGTCACAATTGCGTGGCTCAGAAAACAGAATTTTCTGAAAATGTTTCCCTGCCAGCGTGCAATTGCGTCCCCCCTTATAAACAACACAACAACACAACCCAATTCTGTGGCCAGGTGATGTATGGTTGCGAATCGGCGCCGTGGAGGTGATGATGCGTTCCCTTGCTTTCATTCTGATTTGAACCAACGCGAACGCTTCGGTGTCGTCGCATGAAACTGGATTTGTTGGAGCGCCGAGCGGATTGTGTTTTTTTGACGCTCTTGAACAGGAGTCAATTCAAGCAGCTGGATTTTTCGAATTTGCGCGATGTTGCCTTCCGGCATCCTTTTCTGGATTCAGAGCGTTTTCGCTTATTTGGGAAAAAATGTTAAATATTCCAATTCAAGATGAGGGATGAGGTGGATGCGATGCCATCTATTCAGAGATGCGGTGGAATCCACAGAAAGATGCGGCGGCCTGCTGCACCGTGCATGTTTCAATAAGATGGTGTGTTTTGGTAATCAGTGCATGCTTGATGATGGAAATTGCCCATTCAGAGCGTTCGCACTTTTTGTTTTTTTGTCGTTGAATTTTGACTCTCGCCAAAGCTGCTTTCTTCCAACAAAACACCGCAACAAAAAAGACTTCGAGAAACAGATGTGATAAAAAATGGGAAGGGAACCAGCCATGCACATTTCGACACGGACACAAACAAATCCGGAAGCAGATGGCCAATGCATGCATGAGTGCATGGGAGTCACAAGCCTGTGTAAATGGTGTAAAACTCCCTCCAAAACCATCAGCAAGGTCTTGGTGCATTGGTCCAATCAATCCAACGAATTAATGTCCATTCCATTCGCTAAACAACTGAACACCGAACTCGACGAAGACAGGAGACAAAACGCAGCTTCCAGCGGCTGAAGGCCCCAATTGGGTTCAGGGTCATATCGTCCCGGGCCGTATTGTCCCCGCCCGTTTGGTCCCGGCCGTTTGGTCCCGAGCCCATATCGTCCCGTGCCCGTATGGTCCCGAACGCCGTTTGATCCCGGGCCGTTTGGTCCCGGGCCGTTTCGTCCCGGAGCCTATATCGTCCCGGGCCCGTATAGTCCCGAGGCCGTTTGGTCCCGGCCGTTTGGTCCCGGCGGTTTGGTAGCGCGCCACATACTTCAGGACTTTATGTAATCTCTCGAATCTGCGTGAACCCGGTCTCTGCCATGTTTCAGTTATGCACAACAAATGACATGGAAAAGAGGCAACAGATAGGAATAGTTTCAGCTTGTAAATGTTTATGATGGACTCCTGGCATTGCAATTGATAATATTCAGAGACCCACTTGGTATAATCTTATTCCAGAGCACAACAGGCAAACTCATTGAAGTAACAGTAAAGTTTGTATCTGAATCTATGTCCATTCTGTTGCTTAACTCCCTTTATGTAAGTTGCAGCATAGAAAATTAAATGCAATAGAAAACAAAAATTACACAGTCAGCTTAAGATCATCAGTAGGTAGGCTATATGAAATAACAATCGGTCGTGAACCATCGGCTTTTCGGAGAAGATTTTTCCTTCATGTGTCCAAATATATTTCCACATCTTGTCCGTTTTCTTGTGAAACGTCTCCTCGTACAACTCCATTTTTCCTTGACAAGATGCTCTTGAACAGTTATCGGGGGTATTTGGAAGATCAATCTACTCAAGATCATGTAACTTCAGCTTTGCGAATTGATTTGTGAAACTGCTGTTTCACAAATCAATTCGCAAATTTGACCATAAAAGAGTCTTTGACCCGTTGGCACGTCTTTCCCAGAAGAAGTGACAGAAATCCACATGAGATTGAAAGTGAAAAATGACATCAGTTTTCCCACTGACATTGTTAAGAAAGTCTCTGATGAATTGAAGACTCCCTTCTGTTGGAATATTTGGTAGACCACGAAACAAGATGTTATTTATTCTTCAATACTGTTGCAAATTCACAAGTTCCAATTTCATTGAATCGATTTGGGACTGCATTTGCTGGTGGCAGTCACTTTTGCTGTTGAAGGAGTGTCTGAAAGTTCACCAAACAATAATTGTCAAAATCAGATAATCGTACTAGTTTCTCTTTTTCTTATTTGGTTCACCAAGGCCCATTGTGCTGGGGAGGGTGCCTGCAGACCAAACCACCGGGACCAAACGGCCGGGACCAAACGGTATCGGGACTGTACGGGCCCGGGACGATATAGGCCCCGGGACCAAACGCCCGGGACCAAACGGCCCGGGACCAAAAGGCCTCCGGGACCATACGGGCACGGGACGATCTGGGCTCGGGACCAAACGGGAGGGGACGATACGGCCCGGGACCAAACGGGCGTGACCCCCCAATTGGACACGCAGCGCCGAAGGCCGCAGTGGGGCGAAGCCCCACTAGTATATAATAATCCACGTGTAATATTTCTGTGGAAAGTACCGCCGATGTCATCGGACCGAAATCTATATAACTCCTTCTATGGTATCTTTTGGCAAAATGCATGGTTTCAGAATGCGCGTGGATAGGATGGGCTAGTTTATAGGCAAGTTTTGATAACGAACTATTCCATAAACTATCTTTTTCTCGTATGCTTGATTATCCAACAATCAGAGATTCAGGATTTTCATCCACAGACGTCTCGGGAACTACGCAATGCTGCTTGGCATTTTACAGCTTAATTAGGATATTTGGTTAAAAAGTAAAAACCAATTTGTTCAACATCGGATACAGTGTGGATATAACACAGTGCAGGGTTCACATTTCTCTCCACTCAATTCAGAAACAAGAACAATTTAAATTGCTGGAGAACCCCAACATTCTTTCTATCTATCTAGGTTGGCCAATATACACAAATATGCGAGGAGGAATGGGGTGGATGAGTTGAGGTGAGGTGGTTTGATGTTGCTTGCGTTATACGAGTTGAAAATTAAGGTTTATTAAATCAGAAAACGTTTTCTCTAATTTAATAAACTATTCGGAGCACTTCAAAAGCAGACATAGTAGGCCCATCATACACAGCGTAGGTATACGATCTCTCGATCCTCCCTCACCCTTGCAATACATGCATCTATATCTACTCGTATAGGTACAACCACTCCTACCGCCAACGCATTATAGAAAGGCATCAAATATAATAACAAACTCATGCACTTGAGTTTGATTTTGCTGGCTTCAGTCGTTTAAGTCCTCAACAATGAATAGACACGACTAAGTAAAATGGGAGGTTGAGGGAATTTGCGGTGTGGCTTTTTCAATGGTGGACTTGCTTCTGTGCGGCCTGAGCATCATCGCAAAAAGAAGGATTTCTTGAAAATTAAAGGGAAACAAGATGGATAGACTGCTTTTGTGCGATCTATTTCTCAACTTGGATCTCTGGACAAGCTCCTTCACTCATAACATGGAATGCGCGTATAGTTAACGACTCCTTATAATCTGCGCTGTGTGATTGTCCGCTTTGATCCCTACCGTTGGTCACTGAAGATGAAGTTTCTTATGAAAGCAAGAAATAAACATCAATTTTAAAATTTTACAAAATCAGGATCGACGTGAGTCATATACCTATAGAATACCTCCAAAAACACCATGGAAGCAGCAGTAAAGAAATCCATTATTAATTCGCTCGTATACCGCATTGCTACTTGAAAAACTCACTCTCACCTCTAACTCCGCATTACCAATTCAGCAAATGATCGATGCATCTTTCTCGCGTCAAAAATGGAAAAAGAGCGGCCTTGTGCATAGAAATGAATTTTAATTTCACGCAACAAACGCCTACACGTCCAAACAAGGCATGTTCAACATGATGGCTCCAACAAATGAGCAATTGAGTTGAAACAGCGTAGTCTGCGGATGAGTGAAGGAAGTATGCGACCGACGGTGTTTTTCTCCGCTCTCGCCAATCACCATCGTTCTACCTTGCTCTTTATAATTTCAGAACTCCCAAATGCGAACTACAGAGGAGATGGGGAAGGTGTGTTGGCAAGAGCTGCTTCCAGTGCCGCGAAATTCGTGGCACTTGAACTTGGAAACTGCTCAATCCCAAAATTCAGGACCAAGAACAACTGCATAAACAGTCATCACAATAAGGCAAAGAAGACTCAGGTTGAAGCATGCTTCGATTGGAAAGATAGAAAGAGATGCGGTGGTGGTGGAATTGGTGAAACAGCTCCTCATTCGGGTCGCACTGGATCTTCGAACAGCGGAGGCGGAGGAGGAGGCAAAGCTCCCCCTTCCAACGGCGACCACTTGCACCATGACCAACTGTCCGACCGCGAAGGCGATGGCGATGAAGTGGGTCGCACTGACGGAGCTGGTGGCGGAGGCAGTGGAAATAGGCCGAGGAAAATTAGACGGTCTCGAACTACATTTACAACCTATCAACTCCATCAGTTGGAAAGGTAAGCCTATGCGGTTGCAGCGCTGTTCCGAGACGTTCATTTGGAAATGATCAGAAAAAAACCGGTATGCCACATAGCAATCGGAAGTCGGAACTCCGAATAGGGATCGGATCAAAATCGGAACAGAACTGCTCAAAATTCCGAAAGTTCTGAAATTTGAAATATTGGAATATTTTCAGATCGCTTCGAAATTCTGAAAAATCGGCCGATTGTGCCGAAACGTTCTGAATTTCGAAAACGTGGATGTGTGTCCGGGTCCGGTGTTCGCATGGTTGTACGGAAGGGTGGAATTGGTCAAAGAGACGGATTTTTTTGAAGATCTGAAATTTCTGAAAGTTGGGAAGGGCCTTTTGTCACCAAGAAAACGCAAACACCATCAAAACGCACCATGCAAAAACAGCAGATCGCAAGTCCGAATCGGGTCGCAGGTACGATTCCGAAAAGTTCAGATTCCGTTCCGACCAATTTTTTATTTCAGTTAGAAAACGGTAAAGTGGTTGAAATTTGCCGCCGAAAGTGCTTGAAATGGACCAGCAAAAGCGAAGGTTTGCCCATTGAAAGTGAAGACACTCAATACCCTATCGGCGGGGAGCACAGTTCCGTGTATAAAATGCACGGTGTATTTTGAAGGCGGGTTTTGTCGATTATCATCGAAGAAATCGCGTGCATCAACGTCATTTCGAATGGAAATCGCGTCTAAATACACCGTGTATTTTATACACGGAACTGTGCACCCCGCCATATGAGTCGGAAGTCGATATTGCTTAAGCAATATCGACTTCCTCCTGGTCTTGATTCTGTTTTCGCTCTTTACATGAAGTCCATGATGGACTTCATGCATTATGGCAAGGAAGGAAACGTACTTCTGCATCAAATCATTTTTGCCAATTTTCATCAGACGAAAGGATTTTTCGGTTTTATTTGCATACGAAGTTCCGTCCCGCCTTTATTTTAAACCGCATGACAACATTCTCGTGTATGAACGGTCAATAAACACAACAGCAGCAGCCACACTTGTTTACAAAACGCAACCTTAAAGATTGCGTTTCAAATACCTTGCATTCCATGTTGTGGCCGTGCGAATGACGTTCTGGAGTTTGTATATTTTATTTTATAAAAAAGAGAGCGTTTGGGCAATCGCGTGTAAAATGTTCCCAAAGAAACCTTTGTGGATGGAATCACCAAACAAATATACGTGCTGACCAAAAAGCATTTTGTTTTTTCCTCCCATGCAGGGCTTTTGAGAAGACACAATATCCGGATGTTTTCACACGTGAAGATTTAGCGATGAGGCTGGATTTGAGTGAAGCGAGAGTACAGGTAAGAAAACTGAAAATGATCTTTTTTGAATTTGTATAGATGTAATTTCTTCCTTTTTGTATGCCGAGGCTTTTCGCACGCTGCTATTTTTCGAAGGTGCTCTGCACGTTAAATCAATCTTGAAAAATTCTCACCAAAAAGCAAATTGCTTAAAGTGTTGACGAACTTGTCGTTGTCGGTGTCAATTGCTGGGGATGAAATTCTCTCCTTAGCCAGAAAAATAACAAACAAATTCAATTTCAAAATTCAAATTCAATTTCATTGTCGGAACGAACTCCTTTGGCCATTTCCTTCAGTTCCGTTTTTGTTTTTTTTTTTATTTTTGGATTGATTATTATTTTTTATTTGTTTTTTTTTTTGTTTTTTTTTTGTTTTATTTTTTTTTTTTTAATTTTTTTTTTTATATTTTTTATTTTTTATTTTTTTTTTTTTTTTATTTTTTGTTTTTTATTTTTTTTTTTTTTTTTTATTTTTTATTTTTTCGCATCAAGCGCAGAATCAGCATTTGCTGTAATGCGAGCCGGGTGAGAATGTGCAGGTTTTGTTTCTCAAAAGAACAACAAAATTTAATTTTCTCAGAGCATTTAGCCAACCCAACCGCAGAGAACATTTGAGGTTTCACTGTAACTTCTTGGTGGTGGTCAAAGAGGGAATGATATATTTTGCGAACGCTGATTCTCATGCATATGGAAAAAGAAGTGGACCATGTAGAGACAGAGGCAAAATCAGATTAGAAGATCAGACTAAACTACAGATAAAGAGTTAAATTTTGGGTAAGTTTGTTTAAAGGATTTTTTTCCACAAAAACTGCAAAAACTAGGCAAATCATTGATATGACTCATGAACAACAATGGCCTTGAAATCTTGCCTAGAGGAATTTTAAGATTAGATAACTGCGGAGCAAGCAGCAGATATTACCCCGTCAACCTGTTAAGCTTTTTATCCTGTTTTAAACATCATCGCACCCATTTCTTGAGGAGGAATCCATTCAGACGGGCCGAGTTTATATTTGCTTATGGTCCAAAATGTCAAATGCTTTAGCCAATCTAAATGCATCATTTGGGCCAGATCCCAACGCTATAACTAAACGCCATACTAAAGCCGAAAGCCGAGTCGGACCTCAACTATAATTCTGAGCAGGAGGAGGTAAACTTTCCATCAACAAGAAATCCGTGGATGTGTTCTTTATGAGATAAAAAACTGCTATAGCAGGGGAGTGACTTATCTGATTAAGGACGGACAGATGCACCCTAAAAAGTGTCTGAAAACAGTGAAAAACTCCAATTTTATGCATCTGGGCACCAATAAGATAGATCTTCGGTCGAGTAAGGTCAGTGTTTACTTTGTCGTCAATGATTGATCTGAACCATGTATGATTTGAACCTTGATTCCTTTCAGAACCAGGGGAAGGTGCACAGATTAAATCTGTTATGCGACATTCTTACTCAATCACTAAATTTTAGTTTGCCGAACTGTTATTCCACAAACCCCGTCAACGCAGAACAGTTAATGCCGTTGCTATTTTCAAGCCAATTTTTAAAACTAACATTGTCTTTGAATGGTTTTTCCGGAAAAAAAAAATTCAGGGACTGGAATGGTCTGCCCCTGGCTCAAAATTCATCTCCCATGCGCGCATGTCCCTCGGCGTCGCACCGATTACTTGATTTTTTTCTCTTTGTTTCTCACTAAATTGATTTGTGTTTGCCGGATGCACTTCCTTCACTTCGATACGTGTGCGTTCTGTCAACAGTTTATTTGTGACAGCATTAAAAACATTACCGTCCCATCCGCTTGCTGCTCATGAGCATGCTCAAAGATCAATGAATTTTTCATCTCTCTCTCTTCCAGGAAGCGCAGCTGAAATATCCCCAAAATCTGAGCAAGCTTGGAAAAGTGGCGCAAGGGAAATTAGTAGAAAATTGAGTGTAACGTATATTAAGAGATCTGGCCACGATTTTGAAATGATAAAAGATGAAAGAAAGGATAATTTGCCATCACTGTTTCGGATATTCATTGTTTAGAGGATAGACCTACTGTAATATGGGGGCCGCGCGTAATTTCACAATGTCATTTTGATGCTATCAATTCAGAACATTGATCGATTAATCTATCAATCATTCAAGCGGAAATGAATAAATTGGTTGTAAATCGGGAAAGCAAATTTTTAAAATATCCTATTATCTCAGCATGTGAAAATCAGAAGTTTTATTTGGCCCGTGAATGATGAAAATCCAATGAAAAAATTAAAAATAACGTATCTATACTCGTATGTATACGAGTATAGCGCCATGCTGATGAAACCAAATGAACCTTAAAATATAAAATGAAACTGCGGATGTGAGGCGAATATGGCAGGTCCATTTGAATTGGATGATTTTGTGATGGTACACATCACCCGAATCATCAGCATGACTTTCAAGTTTTTGTTCGTGGCACGTGCTGATCATATGAAGGGTGTCGTGTCTGTCCCATCATTGTATGAGTGCAAACAGTGAGAAAAAGTACCACAGTGTGGGAGTACAAATTTGCAGCATCGATTTCCGATTAGCAGTGCATATGATTGCGTATTAACATGGTTGGATAAAAGAAAGAATCATCCGGCTGTAACTGTTTACCCGTAACATCTCTCCATTATGTATACAAATTGTTACACACCAAAGTATCGTATAGATTTATCACTTCACGTTTGGGCGCCTATACCGAAATCCTCAACTGGATAATGGATTTCTTTTTATATCGATCGAAGGTTTAGGTCATGTAGATGAACGCAAACCGTAATTTTCCTTCGATGTCCTGGAATCTTCGCACTTCGTTCCTGGCTAAAGAACAGGTACGTTCGTCATCACATTGTTGATGACGTCATCAGTACCTTCTTGCTGGTTGAAAAAGAATCAATGCTGAGAATGGAATGCAGTTTGGATGTCTTAAACATCTCTCACTCTTTGGTTTTGTGGCACTGTCAGTATCGTCAACATGGTCTTGATGGTAAAAACGTCTGAGGTCAGCTGATAAAAATTACGTAGGCCCTACGGGATTTTTTCTGATTTTTACAATTATTCAATCAAACTGTCGGCCTGGTGATTCTTGTGATCGTCGAAATCAGTCTGCAATAATTATTTTGGTGGTTGGGTCGGCTGTGTTGTCTGGGAAGATTGCACACTCAAATGTTGTTCGCCTGTGATCGTTCCTCAGTTTTCTTCGGTCCTCAAACGGAAGAATTTCTGCGAAGTTGAATGAAGCCTGATTCCATCTTTTTTTTTTGTTCTATGCTAAATCACCTGTTTGACAATCTCAATCGCATCTCTTTCTTCTTTGACGTGATGTGTGAACGGTGTGGCCAAGATTTTGCTTCCATCCAATCCTGTTAAGCGGACATGGTCAGCAAGGGCAGAGGTTGCGGCATCTTTTCTGACATCTCTCTTGTGTTCTGATAGTCTGCATTGGAAGTTCCTCTGGCTCACGCATCCCAATATCACGAAGTCCGCATATGTGCAACGGGATTTGATAAACACCAATTCTTTTCGATACTTCCGTTTCATCTCTGTTAATGCATAACAAAGAACTCGACCTGTTGATTGGCTGAGACATAAAATCACCGCTGTGGGTTTGTTTGCAGATTTGGTGTGTATGCAGATTTGGTTACATCGCAAATTTATCACGAACCCAATGCAACAGAAATTCCAAACTGAAACAATCCAGCATATCAATGATAAGCTGGATTGTTTCAGTTTGGATTTCTGTTGCATTAGGTTCGTGATAAATTTGCGATGTAACCAAATCTGCATAGCGACTTCGTTGATGGATATTTGCTCCACTATCCTGAGTCTGATGGTTTCTGTTGAGCAACCTGGTATGAAAGAGGGATTTGCACGTGTGGAATTTCTGAGCTTTGGATGTGCTGGTCGTATTTTCAAAAAATCATTGGTGTGTTGTGGTTTTTGTTAGACTGATGTTGACAGACCCGCATGCTGATGGGTCCTGCGAAGTCACAGGTTCAGGAATGGGAGTTCTTGATTTCACTTTCTAAGGTGAATTTGATGTGCTCATTAGCTGCATTGAAGGCATCCACTATGTTCAGTAAATTCCCGAGATTCATCACACACAATCAGGATGTCATCGATATATCGATGCTATCAGAATGGGTTCGCTGTTTAGCTGGTTTAACACCCCGAATTCTACGAATAGTTGGACCATGAATATGTCAGCTATCGTGGGGACAAAGGGCTGCCCATGAGAGGATCTTGCTTCTCTGATGTTGCCCTTCCAACGAAACCAAGTCAGCATTGGTAGGTGACAGATTATCTGTATATGTTGGTGTTTATCTGTCACAGATAGACACCAACCAGATGAACAATTAGACTGGTACTTAAGTTAGACTGAACAATCATATCATTTCAAGATCACTACCATTGCGATCTTCAGTCGAGTAAACGACAGTGGAAAGGGACAGATCATAGAATTGTGGACGCAAATCAAAACTCCGCACCTGCCGGCTCCAGTGCTGCAATCCCTGCCAAATGTACAAAATCTGCTTCGAAATGTCACAAAATCTCCTCCACAAGATCTCAACCAGGTCTCAGAGAGGATAACCTTCGTCACCTTATGCAATGATGGTCACCTCATGTAATAATGATTCATAACAGGGATAATTGAGTGTCATGCAAGTAACCAACCGACGATGTGGAAATGGACTAACATCACAGGAATTGCAGCGAAACATAACCAAGGAAGTGTTCAATAACACACACGCACACACGCCAAAAACCCATTCAAAGAAAAAATCTTTCCAGCTTTTTTGGCAGGCATGCTCATTGCGCTTGTTGAAAATCTGCTTGGTCATGCATTTGAGCAGGAGGCACTGATTTGAGGAGCCTTCATATCAAGGTATATCAAACACAGTCAACTTTCCATAAATAACACGCTGTACGCATCATATCCTATAAAGGACAACAAAGCAGGCTATACTTTGCTATTTAAGAATATCCAGAATACCCTGCTCATTCATTTGCACATGTAGGTCCAAGCAGAGCAGGTACACAAACACACGTTTACACAAACGCGATAACAATGGGAAAAGATGAGTGGTTTTTTGTCCTGACATGGGAGTTCAAGCGAAGCAGCAGTCATCATCTGCGTGGATTCAGAAGAGGCAGAAGTACCTACCTATTGGTGCACATCTTCGCACAAAAAGGGATGAATTATCGGGCGGTTGCGGTTAACGGGCTTGGTCTTTTCAAATCGAAATGAAATAGTGAAGCGAATTTCGAACCTCAATTTGTTCCTCATTATAAGCGAGTGTATTTTGAAAATATTGAACATGTTGCTGCGTTTTTGACACTGCGTTTTCAAACTTAGCGACTTATTTCAATTTGCTGAGAAAGAGAGAAAACGTTTTGAGGTGGGCAACTTTTGATGCACCACGGAAAGTATACCTACCAGAACTTATAAACTTCCATATAGGAGGCAGTCTGCCTTCCACCATATCCGAAAATAGAAAGTGCGAATGCTGCTAACAGTATATGAGTAAATTCGTATCGTCCGCAGGCCCAAGGCGCACGGTACATATAATCAAGAACTCTTTTTTCAAGAAACGCCTGTATCTTTTCAAGTGTTCAGAAGTGTGTAGGCTCATAATAGAGGCCACATATAGAGCTGCGAACAAAGGGATGATTTCAAGGGGATGGGGAGGAGATTACATTAATGCTGCAATTAGACAGCTAATTGCACCAATTAGGGAGCAATACAAAAGGAAAAAATCGCGGCTTGTGGCCTTTTCAATTTTTATTTTTCGAGGTATGGAGACAAAATGCGAGGCGTTATCCTTTCAAATTAATGGCCTTTGGATTGGAAAGGTTGGAAGGAGAGAGAGAGGGGGGTTTGGCAAGCGAAATTCAGCACAAAAGCCGATTATGGCAAATTTTCTTGTCATTTAGGTATTTCTTGTTTCCAAGCCTCAACTCCACCTGACTGAGATGACTTCTCTTTCGTTTGTTGCAACGCCGATCTCTTTGCGTTTTTTATTTTTTTTTCGTTTCCAGAACAGCGGTCATTGTCAGTTGTATGGAGTTGCAACTTTCAGCTTATACAAGCTTATAGTCCTTCAAATTCATTTTTCTCCTCTCAGCACCCTACATAATGCTTTCAAGATACATTGTTATATACGAAGCGTTCCGCAAATCACTGCCAGTGAATGGAGCCTTATATGCACATGATGGAAAATACATGCCTGCATTTCCGCAGCTGTATTTTTGCCGACCATTTCCGAGCTGCATTTCCGAATTTTTGCCGACGGTTTGACATGGTTGAATCATGAAAAAGAGACTATTTTCACCGGGTTTTGGGTGGCTATTGTGTAGTAATGGTGGGGGTCTGAGCAAATTAGTTCACTGAACAGTTTTTGGTCAGCGTATACTGTTGTGAATCTCTGCTCGAAAAATGGGTTTTGTGCAGCGACGCACCATCTTAAGTTATTTTTTATGTCTCAATTATCTCGACAACCACAGATTGGGTTTTTTTTGGATTTTTGGACGGGCACTGCGCGGAGGTGAGGGGTCGGAAGGTATTTTGTCACTGAACATTTTATGTTTCACTTGCTCGACCGTAATCCTGAAATTGTGACTGTTATCGGGTGAAATCTTACTTCCACCAATGAATACCCCAACTGGGTCCATTTTGGGGACTTTGAATGAATGAATATCTGTATTTGAGGGGGATTCCCCTTATCATACAACTGGTTACAAAGACAAGAAAATGACATAGAAGGAAGTAATAGACATACAGAATTTAAAACCTTGACTAAAATTAAACATTTCAATCCAGACAACATTCCAACCAGACAGACATTTCCACCATCAATCAAAAACTTTGCCCTTGCCACTGCACCTACCGAGCCATACTTGTGGACGGGGAAGGTGACAAAAGATTTGATAGCCTGCGCCTAAGTATGGGCACGGATATCGGCGGTTCGAGGAGCTTGGAAGGGAGGGCATTCCAATCATTAATGGATTGTCCCAGAAAGGACGATTTGCCAAAGTCCCTCTTGAAGTAAAGGGTTCTCACTTTAAAGGCATGATCCTGTCGTGAATAGAACGTTGGAATTTGTATGTGCTTCGATAGTTCACCCCATCCCCCTGACTTGCAAAGTACCATGAAAAAGCTTAAAATGCGCTGAATCTTTCTCCTCTCAGCTAATAGTCCCCAGCCAAGCTTGTTAAGAAGAGCAGAAACACTGCTCAATTTCCGATAATCCGCAAAAACAGAACGAGCAGCTTGGCGCTGAACACGCTCCAGTGCGATCAAATGAATCGATATAAGTAAGGGTCCCAAGCTGTGGACGCATACTCAAGAATAGGTCTTACAAGAGACAGATAAGCTTGTTCGCGGACTCTAGAGTTGCTCTTCCTGCAATTTCTTTTAACGAACCATAGCGCTCTCCACGCCTTTTTTGTGACCATTGCTATGTGACTGGACCAATCAAGTTTCCTGGAAAATCTCACCCCCAGATAAACAACCTCCTTGCTGGGTGTCAGCCGAACCCCATTCAAAACGTATTGTACATCTTCTCTTCACACGCCGCCCTCGAAAACCTTACCAAATTGCATTTCTGTGCATTTAATGTCATTTTGGAGCCTACGCACCACTGAGAAATTGATAGCAAATCATCCTGGAGGATCCTTTGATCATCAGGTGAATCTATCTGCCTACATAGCACACAATCGTCGGCAAAGAGACGCACCTGAGATTTTATCCCATGTACTAAATCATTTATATACACAACAAACAACAAGGGACCCAAAATGCTGCCTCGGGGGACGCCAGACGACACAGATAGAGGCAGAGAAATACAATCCCCAACTTTGACGACCTGAGTTCTACCAGAGAGATAGCCGAATAACCAATTCAGAGTGACAATATCGAGACCCATGAATGCCAGCTTCCGCAACAGAATTGTGTGGTTGACAACGTCGAAAGCGTTTGCAAAATCAATGACCGCATCAACTTTCCCACCGGAATCCAATGCCATAATGCCATAGCCAAATATTGGCTAAATGCTGTAAGCTGAGTGCTGCAAGAAAAGCCAGGCCGGAAACCATGCTGTGCTGCGGACAATACTGAACCGGATTCCTTACTTTGGTGTGGGTACATGGAAATGGGGAAAATTTTTTACTGATTTACTTCGATTTGTTTTGGCATCAGGAACATCATCTCCACGAATTTTGGCGAAATGTTTCGGGACCCTGTATAGATAAAGAAGAACGTTTCTGCAAAATCACAGTTTGCACTCAAAACGAATATACACGGTCTTCAGTAATTGACGGGCCATTGGAGATTTTTGTAGGAATTTTAAACCACGGGGCTGGGTAATTCCCCATCTGCATGCGCTGCAAAAAGCATTCATTCGTGAAATGCGTTTTGCGGCGCATGCGAGATGGAGAATTACATTGCCCCGTGCTTTAAAATTCTGACAAAAATCTCCAATGGCCCTTCAATTACTGAACACTCCGTATACTTGCTGTCCAATACGTTTGACCAATTCACTGGTACGATCGGCTTCAGACATCGCCCATGGGCGAGTCTGAAGGTCGTCATCCATGGACAGTGATTTGAGGGCTTTTTTCTTGTGAAGCGATGACTTTATTTTTTCTGAGCGGATTAATCTGTTAGCAGACAGAAATCAATTCTTGCAATTAACCTCCATTTGTCTTTTTTGTATTTTTTTAATTGTTTTAAGGTTTGGTTCCAAAATCGGAGAGCAAAGTGGAGAAAGAGAGAAAAGGTCATAAATGGCAGAGATCTGCATGCTTTTCTCAACATGGAAGGGGGTGCATCAGGTAAGCTGATGGTTGTCGTGTGTACCTGTAGCCATCGTTATGAACGTTAATGATTTTGAGGGCTGCAGAAGGCATGCATACCTTTCAAAATTGGGCGAATAAAATGGGGCTGAGCAGAATTCGAAATTTGAAGTCGGGTCGGAATCGGGTCGGAACTTCGCATGGTCGGAACGGAATCGGAACTTTTCGGAATCGGACGTTTTTCGGGATCGGAACAACATTCGGAATCGGAACTGCGATCGGAATCGGAACTTTTCGGAATTGGACGTTTTTCGGGATCGGAGCGACATTCGTAATCGGAACTGCGATCGGAATCGGAACTTTTGCCGGAATCGGAATCTCGATTGGCTCTTCCTGCTTTTTTGGCTTTGCGATGATGTCAAAAGGCCCTTCTGACCTTTCAGAAAATGGAGATCTTGGAAAAATCTGCTTTTTGGAACAATTTCACCCCACCGAAACTTCGAACACCAGGAAAAATGCCAACTTTTCACACTTCCGAAAGTTTCGGCACAATGCCGATTTTTCGGAATTCCGAAATTTTCGCAAAATTCCGACTTTTTCGGAATTCCGAAACTAGGCGCAGGCAGCGCACAAAAACAACCCTCTCTCTCGTTCTCTCTCTTTCTCTCTCTTCCTCTCTGGGCAAAACTCCCCGCTTCTCGGCAAAACATCTAGAGGGGAGGTTTCCGAAAAAACCTATTCCCGCGTCTCCGAAAATCTACCCACCACTCCGGCAAATTTCAGTCGTTTTTGGAGGCTTCCATGCGCCCAACTGGTATGTCATTAACACTGTGAGGGCCAATATAAACATGCAACCACCTGACTGGAGGCATTTATATTGAACACATCGGGATAAAAACGATGATTTCCAAAAAAGTTGTTTTGGCATCAGCAAAATTCTATGAAAATCTTCGAACGCTTCCATCAGTGCAGAATTGTTAATTTCCGCTATTTGTAACAGGCTGTCTTAAATTTGGAGATTTTTAAATTCGCACTCAAACTTTTAAACTCTGTCTTTCAATAGTTAACATGTTGGTATGAATTCTTCCGCCGCGGTTTGAGGATTCATTCCAACACGTTGCGCTCTTAAGCTCTTTGTCCGGATTTTTTCACGAATATTTTTCGCTTTCGGTGCAACGTCTCAGAACCGAGCGTCAGCCGGAAGGTGAAAGACGGCAATGCTGGCCGCCGGTTAAGTTTGCTGCTTTGCTTTGCCTGCACAGCAGCGCTGCAACAGCAAGAAAGATTCCAATGGAATAACCGAGCTGCTGCCATCCTCAATCACACAAACTTTGTGTGCTTCAGGAATGGTTTGCCCCCGTCTCCAGCATTGCATGTGACGGAAGGAGAGCAGTGCGAGCACAAGATCTGAACCATGTTGGTTTGTCCATTTCAGATTTGTCTGACGCACCCATAGGACGACACTTCGTCCAACTATCCTCTGCTGAGTTTGCCATTCAGGCTTTAATGCAAGCAATACATATCGGCAGCTGAATCGATACCTACCGGCTGATGCTCCCTGTGCATATGTATATCATGTAAATAGAATTGTTTTTGCACTTCTTCCCTCGTTTCAGGTGCTCCATTTCCCACAGTTACAGCGCTCAGCTTGGACCAGCAACAACGTTACCTTTCTGTTCCAGCACCTCTGAGTTTCGGTTTCAACAACATTTTCGGGTTCCCTGGCTTTCCTTTTGCGGAAGGCCTTCCACAATCTTCCACGCTTGCTGGTCCTGCAGTGATGAAGGCCGCTCCTACGATGTGGCATCCGAACCTGCCGTCCTCTCTACCAATTCACACCCTTCTGTCTCAGTGTTTTGGTCGTCCAACTCTTCTGAGCAACGCCACTGCTGCAGCTGCGGTTGCTCCTCCTCCTCCTTATCCGTTTGGTAGCTCCTCAGGCGACGCCAGCAGCAGGTCACTGGAAGGCGAAGGTCGGTCAGTGGATTCGTCGATCTCACCATCGTCTCTTGATGCTGCGCCTGCCTCATCATGCTCGTCACATCAACATCAGAATCTTAGATTGCTAACATCAGGTCATCCATTTGTTTCTGGTAAGGTAGGCCCCCTTCTAACCACCAGTGAGCCACCCACCAAGTACGCGAAGGTCGACAACAGCTCGACTCCAAATCACGTGATTCAGTCAAGCATAAACTCCCGAGGATATTTAGCCTGGGAAAGACAGCATCAGGAGCTATGCACGAAAACGAATAACAATAATAATTGCCGCGGATACTTGCAGGTTACTTCTCAGAAGTCGGATGATAATTCCGACTCCACCCACAGCAACAGCAGCGACTGATGTTTCAGCGCAGTACGATTTGTTTTTATTTAGGTTGTTATTTTTTATTTTTTATTTTAAATGTTTGCGTGTTTTAATAAATTAATGTTTTGCAGATTGTTTTGTTTTGCTCATTTTCTGGATTTCCATGATGTTGGTCCATTGAGGCCTACACCTGAGATTTGTTGTCTTTGGCGCAACCCTGCTTTGAAAGGGGGAGAGAGGAGGTTTGCTGTTAACTGACAATGGTCTGCAGCGCAAATCAGTCGATGTCCGCACCGGCTTTTTCTGCTTGGAGCAAAAATAAAGCAGAAGACCAGACATACCCGATCGTGAAGTCGTTGGACGTTTGAAGATGCGTTACCCTGCTCTGCGTTAAGGCAAGATGCTTCCCAGTTGGCCGGCTTCCCTTTTTACGGATGGACATCTCCAGTTTTGTTCTTTTCATGTAACAGCCAGCATGACGATGACATACTCCTTTGCATTGACTCCTGAGTGCGTGACGGGTCTTGAAGACATGGACGCCGTTAATTGTGTTTCGATTCGATTCAGGAAACGAATGAGAAGCGCATGCATTTGTTTGTTAAAAGAGTGACGGAAAACAAAGAAGAAAAAAATCAGAACCACAACGAAAACCTGAATTTTCGCCCAATTTTTTCTCATGCCTCGAAAAGTATCCAATTGTCAAATTTGGTAAAACATGCGCACAATTCTTGTGCGGCTTTTTCTTGTCTTTTCTCATCCTTTTCTCATCCTCATGCTGAGGAGCCAAAATCATGCTTATCGGGCTGACTGGAACGCTTTTTCATTTACCAAATGCTCAATTAGTCAGATTTTGAATGCATTTTTCGGCGCTTCCATCGAGTGCCGTCGTTGACTCCTGATGCCAATTAAAATGCACCCGGTTTTAATTCGATTGAAAGAGATCGACAAGCTCTTTGCAAAATTAATCGATTGGTTGGATCCAAAATTTCCAATTCACTTCCAGAGAGCAATTTAGGTTACCCAGTTTCGGCATGACTTGGTCCATTATTGGTCCCTGCTGGTACCCATACAAATGTATGCATGAAGTACTGTCTTTTGTTCACACCTTGGCTGACCTTATACTCATAGGCCTTCCTACTGGTTTCTGATCTTTGCCGGAGTTTTCTGCTCCAATAAATAAACGCAAAAACAAGCGTCATGCTGGGTCGACAAAAAACGCTTCGTGTAGGATATACAGAGTGAGCCAAACGTCCTTCAGATATGATAAGTTTTAAATTTCTGTGAGCTCGCTCGAAAATGTTTGCTGAAAAGTAGGATATTAAAACAACAATTATTGTATACCTAGTGGCGCGTAAAGCCACAGCTGAACGAGGTCAGGCAGCAACTCATCAACACGTGCGGAAACATCGGAGTGATCTATACGATTACATGACGTCACAGTCATTTTTAACTCTTCCCTGATGTTCTCACAAGGCAGTTATGATAAAACATATAGCCTAGAGAAGCCTAAATGTGCACTGCTGAGCTTGTGTTCCCACCCATTGAGTTAAACAAAGACAGGATTGCATCGGTTATCGAAATGAAATGGAATCAGAATCAATTCGCATTCGCATTATATTCCATTGGCATCACGCATGACTTTATTATTTTATTGCCCTTCTAATGAATAAATGAATTTGATTTCCTTCCTTGTTCCTTCTCCTTCATATGATCAAACGAATGCAAATCAAACAATGTCATACAACCGGCCTATTTGATAAATGTGTTTGTTAGAAAAGCATGATGGAAATGAAATTTACTAAAGCACATGTGCATCCTTATTCAAACAACAACTGCAATCATTTCATTTGTTGTGTGGTCGGTATATGAGGTTGCGGTTGCA
>JASGXE010006436.1:0-21392 GCA_030068105.1 Sinentomon sp. SZTP_YWyxl
AGCCAAAAGGGAACACAAACATTTGCCTTTCAGCTATGCGTGAACATACCTATGGTTCGCAGAATTTATCATTTTCCGATACCAGAAATTGACAGCGAATCAGAATCACGTGAAGTAAGCGGTTCAATTTTGTGGACAACACCGTGCTAACGAAGACTCACCCGGATTGTATAAAAGACTGCTGACAGGAACCTCTTTAACGTCGGCACTATTATTAGTCCAATATGAGATCTTGTCTGAAAAAAATACACACAAAATACAAAAAATACCAAACAACTCCGTATAAGTGCCAACACTTTGCCGTAGAGTGTCCGCGAGGTCACCTACAAACTATCTCTGCCATATAAAGTCTGGTTAAACGGTTAAACGGTACAGGTTTCTTATTGAAGTTGTACCTGTTATAACTGAGAAAGAGTCAGTAGACGTCGCCTTGCCGAGAATATTCCGCATATTCTTCTGCATGCGTATTTTGCCGCATGCCGTATAAGCATAATTTTTCAGAATGAATCTTTTTTCTCCCATATTTTCCAGAATATATCATTTTACCCGTGTCATTTTTCCTGCAGCTTGATTTCCGGGAAATTAAAATGTCACGTGTGAGTATATCGGAACAATTCCCGTTCATTCAAAAATTAATTTTTAAATGTTTTAAAAATAATGATATTAAAATTAAACAAAAATAATTTTCATGAAATATTGCAAAATTATTTTAACCATTAATTTGAATATTCGGCGGAATGGAAACGCCAACATCATATAATGGTTTAATTTTCGCGAACGAGAGAAGCTATCTCAATTTGGTTGAATGTTCGGATAAAGATAAACGCCTTGCCATTTGTTAAATATTCGGCGAAAGAGAAACGCTTACCAGTTCGTTTAATGTTCGACGGAAGAGCTATAGGGGCTTCCGGTGTTGCACCCTGTTCAAAAACGTAATCCGTTCCATCGACCACTGCAAAAAGTATATTCCTTATTGCGAATCCTGTTGCTCGATACTGGTCCGCTGGTGGAGTTGTGGTGATTTCTCCTAATGAAGGAAGTTACGAAAAAAAAAAAACATCAGGTGATTTTCTTAATAGGCCGCACAAGTAGTACATATTTAATTTCGGTTGTTTTGGGAAACAGAATCAAAATCCTGAATCGAATCTCAGGCATTGAGAATAGAGATTTGCTGAAAGGGTGCATTACTGTTTTAGCTTTCACGACACATGCACGGAATTACAGAGCAGAAGCACTGGACTTTTAAACGTGGAATCAGGTACCAAAACCTGCAAATCATTAAGAAGAATCATTATCATCATCATTACAGGCGTTTTTTTATGGAGCTTATCAAAAGTCCTCAAACAAAGGAGAAATTTTAAAATAGCACTGGTTTACAGGGACATCCAATTTCAACAGAGCTTGGTGCAACTGCACGGCTCACACGAGTGTCATGATGTTCTGCGGCGCATTCTGCGCCATTGATTCCTAAATAATGAACTCCTATGTTCGAAGACTTTTGAATAGGAGTGTAGAACCAGTCGACGCGCATGGCTCAGCAGACTGCCGGTGTCTTGTCGATACCTACTTATATGACGGGTAAAATTGGATAATTTCTCCAAATATCAATTCAAATTATTCTGATATACCTTTGTTCGTTCTCCTATCGATTGCCAATTTGTCTTCGATTTCAGTGGAAACAAAATTGGGCCTAGTGGTGATCAAATCCTCCAACCTTTCATTGGTGTTTGCAATGGTAAGAGGGGTTTGGAATTCCTCCCCGATGGAACCTGATTCAACAATTGATCCCCTCACTGAACGAGACACGTCTGCATTCTTCAATGTCACCGTCTCCCGGCTTGCCTGCGTCTGGAAGACGAAATCTGCGCCGTCTGATGTTTGGCGGCGCATGCTGATTGATTCTATAAATGGCGCCTGAGTTAATTATGAATTCCCTTTTGATAAGGATTGGTCGTTCAAAATTCTACTCTTCAAACTGTCCACATGAACGATTGACCATTGCGTTTTTTGATTGGTGAACATTTTTGATGATGAACTACAAAAAGAAGAACAATTGGACCATTTCTTGATGATCAGCCTTCGCTCATGACACAATGTGTACTTCCTCTTTTTTTTTGTAAAAAGTTTCGCTCTCCACGGAATCCAGTACGAGCTCTTAGTGATTAGACATTTACACCTATTCAGTCAAAGTTCTTTAGTTTATAATTAAAAATCATGTTAAAAGCTATTTTCAACCGTTTTTGCTATTGCAAAATAACCTGTTGAGGTGTGCAATGGAAATGGCGCCTGGACCTTGCCGTCCATAATTGGACATCGCAGGGTGTTATCATTCCCTCTCAATGAAACCATTTCGTTGTATTCTGCATCCGATGGCAATGTTATCATCAGAGGAGGTTGACTCAA
The DNA here is from genome assembly GCA_030068105.1 of Sinentomon sp. SZTP_YWyxl. Taxonomy (NCBI): domain Eukaryota; kingdom Metazoa; phylum Arthropoda; class Protura; order Sinentomata; family Sinentomidae; genus Sinentomon; species Sinentomon sp. SZTP_YWyxl. The sequence goes on from JASGXE010006436.1 coordinate 2,404, forward strand.
AGATTGAACGGGAACTATGAGAATACAAGAAGGTAAAATTATTATACTCCAGGTAGAATCATTCTCACAAGAAAAATCCTTGTTTGCATTCGTCAAGACGAGTCAATTTGGATGTGCGATTTTTGAAAAATCCTGTTAGAAAATCCTGTTAGAAAATTCTGTTAGGAAATCCTGTTGGGAAATCCTGTTAGAAAAATCCCGTTAGAAAATCCTGTTAGAAAATCCTGTTAGAAAATCCTGTTAGGAAATCCTGTTAGAAAATCCTATTAGAAAATCCTGTTAGAAAATCCTGTTATAAAATCCTATTTCCACACGTGCCCTCTCCATTGGCATGCATTCAGTCGCGTAACGGTTAGCACCTAAAGAAATATCCACAAATGCCCATTTACCGCGGCGAGATCCAGTCGAGGCTTGAGTTAACCTCATGTGTTGTGAGGTTATTCTGGCCATTTAAAACAATGTTGATGTTCCCTCGTAATTCGGAGGTGAGCTTAATCCTCGACTGGATTTCGCCGCCATAACTGCAATATCCATTCTCAAGAAAATTGTTTGTAATGTGTGGCTTGGTTTTGTAATTCGAGAGGCAATCGTGGAGGACATACGAACCAAGACGCGTAGACGGTATTTATGCGTATTTATAAGGTAAGCCCGATCGGATTTCCAAATTTAAAAACATTTTGGAGACCCCTGCATCATGACGTCACAGAGCCGCACATTTTTTTTCCCAATCCACTTCCGCAGGCGCGTCTCTGATTGGCTGTTGGGAATTCCAGCCAATTTCAACATCCAAATTTCAAAACCTACCTTAACCAAACCTAACCTGACCTGACCTAACCTAACCTGATCTAACCTAACCCTATTTTGACCCCGAAAGAGTTGCGAAGCGGTGGCAAACATGCCAAATGGCAAAAAGCGGTGGCAATGCAAAAATCCCAAAATTGATGACGTCGCAATTTGAGACGACGTGATTGGCTCTTGCGAGCTCCTGGTCCGCGGAAGTGGATTGGGAGAAAAAATTATGCCACAGAGCCACCGCCTGACGTGTGTCGGATTCGCGAGAGCGTTGAGCAAGGAAGCACCGGTTGAGCTGCGCACTTCTTGGGAAGAAAACCGCTTCTCGGAAACGTGAAGCGGAGACGGGAGAGAGACATGGAAAATGGATTCTTGCGTTCTGTTCTTTGGTTCATCTCGTGCATTGGAAATGTGATCAGCTGTTGGTTGGTTGTGCTTGATTTTTGTTTCAGTTTGCGGATTGCAGGCGTCGTCCTTCGGTGGGATTGTCCGTTGTCTTGTCGTCCATTCGGAGAAATGTCGAGGAATTGTGTCGTTGCATTGCACAAGAACACGAAGCAAAATTCAGGGAAAACAGTTAGTTTTCATCGATTTCCTGCGGATAAACAGGTGCGTGCACATTGGATTCACAACTGTAAGCGGGCAGACAAATTCAATGTGAACTCGGCATTGATTTGCAGTTCTCACTTCGCTTCCGAAGATTTCGAAAGTGACTTGCAATCGCAATTGCTCGGTTTGCCGCCGAGGCACATTTTGAAGAAAGGTGTCGTGCCAACTCTTCACTTGACTCCAGCTTGCAGTCGAGATTCCCCACGTAAAAAAGCCCGATCTCTGCGCTGCCAGACAAGGAATGTGAAGGCGAGCCTCAAAAACTTGCTCCATTTCCGGTCTCTCGAACGACCCGGGCCTTGTTGTGAACCGGATGCAGGTCAAGTTGCCGATGCAAGTGGAAGTGAAACTGAAGTGAGCAACAGTGATTCAGTGTTTGAGGGAAACACTCCCTACGAAGAAAATGTGAAACTGAAACGTGAAAATTATTTGCTGAGGGCAGAGTAAAAGTTCGATCCCTAGAGGTGTTGAGAATGCGACTGAATCGAAAGAACGCCAGCTTGACTGAAGCATTGAGAGCGGTTAGGAGCAAGAAAGTAGCTGACGTAAGCAATGAGCTAACGAGACTTCTGAAACCAATGTTGAGCAGTGGCCAAATTAACTGTATTGTCAAAGGCAAGGCGAGAACAAAGTGGAAAAGTGAAGACATAACTCGAGCGCTGGCTCTCCGCCTGGTGAGCAGGAAGGCCTACAGGTATCTTCGAGAGAAATGCAAATTCCCTTTGCCTGGCATATCCACCTTAAAGCGCTGGGCTTCATCCATAAGGTATTTTCCTGGCCTTCAGAGCGAAGTCTTGTCCCTCATGGAATCTCGCTCACTGACAATGACTCCTGGTGAGCGTTTGTGTGTGCTAGCTTTCGACGAAATGAAGGTCAGTGAAGTTCGATGTTTCGACAAAGAAAGAGACCAGATTATAGGCCCGCACAGGTTTGTCCAAGTAGGTCAGAGGCCTACTCGCACCTTGGAAGCAGCCCATATTTTATGCCTTTGACACACCAATGAGAAAACCCCTGTATGATCGCATCGTTAGTGCGCTAGAAGTCAGGGGATACCTGGTTGTCGCAACTGTGAGTGATCTCGGACCAAGAAATCAGCGGCTGTGGAAGGGGCCGGGAATTAATGTTGAAAATACAAAATGTGCAAACCCAAAGGATCCCAGCCGCTTCATCTATTTCTTTGCCGATGCTCCCATTTGCTCAAACTTCTCCGGAACCACTTTTTGGACAGTTGATACGTCATTTCCGTCGGCTAGGAGCAAATTCCCATTGTTCCGAGAACATTTAAGCACTGCTGGAAGAAGTGGCAAACCAATCTATTGGCATTTCCGCGTGCGCTATCTTTCATTGCTTCATAATTTTCCTTGTTCCCCGCAAAAAGGTTCACAATTACGTGCACGTCGAGGCTAACGTTTTGCAACGAAAACGCAATCATGAATAACCGGACGTTTTTTTATCCAGTTTCTCACTTTTTTATTATGTCAGCAGAGTAGTTATTTTCTCCTAATGCGTGTAATTGCATTTTGGTAAAAATCACCATTAAACTATATGCTCAATCTTGGAAATTTTTAATGCTGCGACAGACAAGGCGGTAAAAACAAATTAAGAAACCAATTTGTTTTCGTGATCACTCTCTGCATTTCTAAGAATCGACACATCGCATAAGTGCGCGTTTCATTCTCCGACAACACACAATTGTCACAATCAGTACTTTACGACAGAAAGGGATACAGATGTTGCGACAGTAGCTGAGGAGATGATTAAGACGGGCTACGTAACGTTTAAACGAAGAAGTGGAGGAACTCCGGGATTTTCGTGACACAAAGGTGCATTGCGGTGTTGCGACGTTAAAAACGGAGTGCGCATCGAAAGACATGCGTGTGAATGGCGGACCGCGGTGCGATTCCCACAGAAAGTTAAATTTCTCCTGAACAAAGCGACGGATTTTGATGTAGTTGCGTATGGTGCAAAGCTGTAAAATGAACGCTTCCACACATGAAAATGATCCCAACCTTTCGTCGGGTAAAACTCTCAAATCATTTGAGGAACAAAAGTGCTCAAGTTTCGGTGTTATGAAATTCCGGGTTCCTGGAAGGTGTTTTCAAAGATTGTGCAATTTGTCCCGTTACAGCATGTTTCGACCTACGGAAGAGTTGTAGAGGAAGCCTTCTAGTTTCCAAAAATACCAAAATCATTGAATTTGAACACCATTCGGCAATTTTATTTCCAGAGAAAACGCGACATGGCAGCATCGTTTTGTTTTTGAGCGGGGAAGATGCGGCGTCTTCCAGGGATTTTTAGGTAAAAACGTTCTAGAAAAAAAATTGAAAAGAAAATATTCGGATGGCGACAGCATGATAACGGACGTGATCAGTACCTACAAGAAGAAGGAGAATCGGAAGAACCACCAGTCTACCAGTATCAACAATATCCAGTTGGTGTCTGAACACCAACATCCAACAACGGAATTGTATTGTATTGTATTGTATTGTATTTGTACTAATCGCAACTTGCAAAGCGTCAAAATTGTACAAAGACAATAAAATCAGGAAATGCAGAAAAAAGACGATGTATAAAGAGGCAATGTCAATCGAACAAAACAGTGATCGCGTATAATTACATTATACCGTTGCGCGGACAAGTTTGTGATGAGCGGGTCAGTGGAACTCAAGGAATTCCATTGCCTACCATTCCCTGAATGTTCGGTGGGAAACACTGTCAGAGAAAGGGGTGAACTTTGTGAGGGGTAAGTACTGGTGAAATCCATTGTCCGACCTGCGTTGAATGGTCCAAAAAAGTCTAAGGTATGGGCACCAAAAACCTTCAAAATCAGCCTAATATGGGACCTTGTCGGGATTGATTAAATTGTTGCACAAAAATCACTTTTTTCGTCATCTTATATTTCCTCTGAAAAACGCATTCATATCTTGGGGTAATTTTGGCAAGTGACTTGAGCAGGGGTACCCATATCCAAGCAACTATCAGTAAAGCTTCCGTCACGTTAGGATACATTAATCGTAATTTGAAGTATGCCATAGTTGGCAGAAAAAGGTTGCTTATGTTTCCCGTGTTCTCCCGATTCTTGAACATGCATGTGCAGTGTGGCACCCTTCCAAATATTCAGATATAGAGGCCCTGGAAAGTATTCAAAGACGTGCTGCAAGAACAATAACCGGCATTTTTGACAGGACCTCAAGTGTGACGGCAATGCTGCGTGACCCGAATATGCACACTCTTGTGGCGAGACGTCAATCCCACTACTTCAACTTATTGCGGGATATTATCTTAAATGAGTTTGATTTTCCCCTCCCATGCAGTTATTCCATTAAACCCGTTCAATGTAGGACTGATAATGGGTTGAACTTTGTGCTACCCTTCTGCAAGCGGAACACATTGTTCAATTCCTTCTTTCCTCGTACTATCACTGAGTGGAATGCTCTTCCTGGAGACTCTCCTTTATATCCGGCACTCTTTCCCGCATTTCTCGCACCAGCGAGCTGTAAACATCTTTTGCCCATATTGATTTTTTTCAATTTCGTTTGATTAACCTTTTGACAAGGTTTTTACTGCTGATTTTTACCATTTTTAGCATGTATCCCGATGCAGCGCAAATAATTTTTGCTGTTTTCAATGTAATAATAATTATTATTCATGATAAAAAAATACAAACGTGACGTGGATGGGTGCATCGTTCTTAGAAGTGCTTTGAAAAATGGCTCACTGAGCCATTTTTCGGTAATCCTGCTTCCACTAAAGTAGATTTGTAGGAGACCCGACAACTACTAATTAAAATGGTTGCAGTAAAACGCTTTCTCAGCGTTTAAAAACGCTATATTTTGCATATCTTTGACACACTTACACTGAGTCCTTTTAGTTATCGGCACGATTATCACTCCTTCATCGGTCATCTTCAAAGTCGTCCAATCACCATTTGCAAACCCTATTGCCTCTCTTGTCGTTGTAATGTTCTTAACCTTCTCATCAAAGCCGGTCTCTATGTTCTTAACTAAGTTTTGGAAGCAAAACAAAATTACAGTTTTGATTAGGATTGCTGTTTTCCTTTCCGGGATTTCGATCAAAATTCGTAGGAGCGATTTCTGGAGCTGAAAACCAGAAACGAGTTTAACCACTTTTTTTCATTAGCTTATCGACCATTTTCTATCCAGGGCGTCATGTGTTGGAGCGCATATGGATGTGCTGCCTCATGGTGCGCAAACAGCGCGCAAACTTTGCCTCTTTGCTTCAGTGAATGAAAAGACCACAGCCGCGCCATCACAACAGGTCATTCGGACGCGTTTTTACAAACCCTGCCGCGATTTTAGATAGCAGGGAGCGTTTTTTGCAAGAATTCTCGATTGGGGCCCTGGACTCACAAGAATAAATGGTTTTTTCGTACCTAAGCTATCTGAACCTCACCTAACCCTGCCCCTCTTAGAAAAACAATGCTCGCTTGGGGCCCCGGCCTGCCATCTAAAGTTGCGATAGGGGTTGTAAACTGGTGACCCGGTTGGCTAATTAACAAATGTCTACCGTTTTGGGCACTTTTCCATCATCTAACTACGTGTAACGTGTAAAGTCTCGCCTCTCAAAATGGGGAAATATGTTTGGACCGTTTAAAGTACAAAACTCATTTCAGGAAATGTGTGTTCGGAATCACCGGCACAAGGCCATTTTGGGGTTTTATAATGAATGGCACAGCATCCTTGCACTTCAGTCTGTTTAGTTTGCTTGACATCATACAGGACCCTCAAAAAGAAAAATATCATCGGAGCGGACTGATCCAGGTGTTTCTCTCAGGTTTTTTGAAAGTATTTCAAGAGAGCTTCCATGTGTCGATATTTGTGCAAATCGGTGCTCCATGTATCGATATTTGTGCAAATCGGTACTCCATGTTTCGATATTTGTACAAATTGGTTCTCCATGTATCGATATTTGTGCAAATCGCTACTCCATGTATCGATATTTGTGCAAATCGGTACTCCATGTTTCGATATTTGTACAAATTGGTTCTCCATGTATCGATATTTGTGCAAATCGCTACTCCATGTATCGATATTTGTGCAAATCGGTACTCCATGTTTCGATATTTGTACAAATTGGTTCTCCATGTATCGATATTTGTGCAAATCGCTACTCCATGTATCGATATTTGTGCAAATCGGTACACCACGTATCGATATTTGTGCAAATCGGTTCATCTATACGAGTAAAAAACATCAGGCTATTGAGACGCACACTGTTCATTGAAAAACATACATGTCATTATATTAATTCCTTGTTGCGGCTTCACACCAGCTGCAATGCAATATAGATAATTTGGAAAGATAAACAACTCATTTAACACAAATAAAAAATTCTGACACAGAAAGAAAAAGCCAGTTTGTCCGACTGAAATAACCGATTTGGAGTATTCAAACGGTTTGACACACAATACGGTTTTGTGACACAATGTACGGCTTGTGACACAACACGGTTTTGTGACTCAATGTACGGCTTGTGGCACAATACGGTTTTGTGACTCAATATACGGCTTGTGGAACAATTCGGTTTTGTGGCACAATGCACGGCTTGTGACACAATGCGGGTTTGTGACACAATGTACGGCTTGTTAACACAATACGGTTTTGTGACAATGCACGTCTTGTGACACAATACGGTTTGTGACACAATGTACGGCTTGTGACACAATACCGTTTGGCAATAAATGGCCGATCTTGAATTCGTGGTGTCAAATCGAATTAAGTTCCGTTGAAATTCAGACTCTCGCCAGTGGTTTTTGCCCCGGAACGCTATGAATTTGGACTTAGAAGCCGTGACACAGTTAGAGCTCTAATGTGGCAAGCTTTTGTACTTCATTGAATATAAGTGTAAAATTAGAGTCCCTCACACAAAATGGGGCTTTCTGGTATTGTGGTTCATGCATTCTTTTCTCAGGAAATATAAATTTACAGACTCAATTACAAAATTTCTATGCGACATTCTGAGGTTTAACGCGCCACCCTTTTATTTCAGGTAACACGAGGATGGTGTCGGCTACACAAGAAGGGCCCGTATTCCCCATTGCCACTAAGCTTAAAACTAGCCTTGAGCTTCAGAATTAGCACTCAGCTCGATTCCCCAAATCGCCTAAGTCGAAGCCGAGTGGAAGCCTAGGTGAAGCCCAATGGGGAATCGAGCTGAGTTGGAGCGGAGTGGCAACTTCGACTTGAGCGCGATTGCGATTCCCCATTGGGATTCACCTGAATCCTAGGTGAAGCGGAGTGGATTCTCATTGATAAGCTTAGGTTGATACAGAGCAGACTTACCCGTTTTGTCTATCTGTTTTATTTCGCTGATTTCTTTAATTGGCTTACTTTTCACGCTGCTTTTTGGCTACTTTGCACAGAAAACAATCTGAGGAACATATTTTTCACAATTTGATTGCCAAAAATGAAAATGTGAAGAATTTGAAGGAAGGTGAACACCAATAAAAGAGTTTTTTCAGAATTTGAAAATATTTAGCACTGTCAGGTTTTGAACTCGGGTCGTCTGCACCACAATCAGACGTGCTCATCATTATACCAAGAAACCACACTGATTTTTGCCACTTGAATAGACGGTTTTGTTTTCCGTGTGCAACCTGACCGCTCGCGTCATTTGATGCGACGTTGCCATGGACACGGCTTCAGCAGCGCTCGCCGCTGGCACTTACGTAAGTCGGAGCCCAGCTTCAACTCAAATGTTGGGGAATCGCGTGAAGCCCAGCTTCAACTAGCACTCCGCTCGCCCTCACGTAAGTTGAAGCGGAGTGATAAGCTTAGTGGCAATGGGGAATACGGGCCAAGATCTCAGGGCTTTCTAACACATGGCCGCAAATTCTTTTTTCAGTTATCTCAGCATGAAATCAGTGACTCAAGGATTGGAGATTTCTTGGCAGTAATAAGTCATCCTTTGTATTTCAGGAAATCACCGTGTGGATTCAATGACATAAATTTTTTTGCAGGTCCAAGGTATGGTATGCCATCTTTGAATTTCCGGAAATTTGTGAATAGCGTCTCTGGCACAAGGACTTCGGGGTTTTCTAAGTTATGACAAGCCATCCGTGTCAAGTTCAGGAAATACATATGAGAATGATTTCGGTGACGTAAGCGGCCTGTTCCCCATTCCAAATCATGCTCAGGTTCAAGTCAATAAACAGAGATTTTTGTTGCAAAAATTTCATTTCTATGCACAATGCTCAATACTTTTCCATTTTTACAACCGATGCTACCATGTGTTGAGTTGTCTGTTGACTTGAACTACAGGGTGATTTGCAATGGGGAATAGAGCCGAAAGTCTCTGCGGCGATCCAAGATATGACATGTGACCCTTTGTATTTCAGGTATTCTGAGTATGGAGCCAGTGACACAAGCTCGTTGGGGTTATCTTTGTCATGCCATACATGATTATGGAGACAGTGGCACAAATTTGTGGAGCTTTCTAAAGTATGACATTACATCCTTGTATTCCATAAGTATGATTTTGGAGTCACTGAAACAAGCAGCTTGGGACTTTATAAGTATAAGTATTGACATATTTTTATTTTGGACTGTTTAGTTTATTTTGGTACCGATAGGTCCCCATAGAGGTATAAATCATCGAAACAACATGATTTATATCTTGTTGCGTGGATATTGTAACTATTTCAAGAGAGCTTCTATATGTAGAGATATTATGGGTACATCTAAACAACTGATATGTAAATTCATAAAATTTGCGTTATGATAATCTTACATATTTCTCTATCTGCTGATTTTTGCTGCTTCACTTCACCTGCAGATATAAATAAATGAGTTGGTTTAACAAGTCTCTTGAAGCAGGCAGAAATTTCCAATTTGTCCATCAATTGGACGCAATTTGAAACGGTTTAGAATGAAAAGGATATTTTTGCGGTTGAGAGAAATCGAGTTGTCATGCCGGATGTAAGGAACCCACAGTTTGGCTGTGGGTTCGGCCTGGAACGATGTGGGGTGCTGGAGCAGTTGCACTAACCAGCGCATGCCGTACCCCGCCGATATCCCAGTTAAACCGATCACAGAAACACTGTGCAATGCAAGAACTCTCGACATGCCAGGAGGCGTTCGCAAACCATAGTTAACATAAGTATTTTTACATACAGGGAGAATGGTTGATGCTTTTGAACCTTTAACTAAAAGGTCAACTAAAAGGTTAACTAAAAAGTCAGTGCTTCCGAAAATTCAAATGGATAGAATGAATGAGGGAGAGGTATTGGATTTTTTATTCTTTATTCTTTATTCTTTATTCTTTATTCTTTCAATCAATACGACTGCGAGGTGGCAGAAGGATAACAAGTACATACACAAAATAAAAGATGTCGATAAAAAAGGAAACTGGTGACAACAAAAATTCAGAATCAAACAATCAAATCAAAACAACACGCAATGCAAAAATAAGAATCAGGATTGGACAGCAACTTGCGATGGCAACAGCCCAAAACTAACAAGATATTTTTTGATTATGGAAGAGTCTGAAGGAAGGATGTTCCAAACGCGAATTGTGCGGGGAAAAAAGAGTTATGGTACACTTAAAGAACAGATGGGGTGGGTAAAACAAGCACCGTTGTCAGTTCTCCTTTGAACTGGCTTACGCACATAAACGGAAGGAAGAGGAAGCAGAACCTCTCCGGAAACAATTTGCCGAAAAAAGTTCCAAGCGATGGCACTGCCGGCGTTGCTGCAGGCTTGGTAGACCAAGGTCTTCCAACAGCGCAGTCACGCTGGAACAAAATCTTATGGGAATCTTATAAAAAAATCTTATAAGATTTTCGCCATAAGATTTCATCTCATCAACGTCACCAACTATGATCACTATCTGATCAACGCTTATCAACTATGATCACTATCTGATCAACTGTTAACATTTATCACGATATGATCAAGAATTGATCAATGTTTATCAACCTTGATGAAATTTTGATCAAACGAGATGGAATAAAGTTGATTTTATGGTGGATGGCGTTTCTGGATATCGAGTGTTGCAATTAAAAAAATTGAAGTTGCATCTATGAGCAGCGCACGAGAAGGAATTTCTGCTGAATACTGCTCACACATTACAGGTTTTACAATTTAACGCTAAACACAAACAGAAATGTACATATGCTATTTTCATCACAGAACCGCACTTATAAGTTAAAAACAATGTAACCTATTTATCGTAACTGTTTTTAAAAAACAAAAATATATGGGTTCCAAGAACAAGAATTCAAAAAAAGCCGTTCAGAAAAGTTATTGGGGAAAAATAATCGATGCAATTGGTGGCAATTCATGTTTTACATTTTACTGTTAAAAGCAAAAACCCCTCTTCCTCCAGGTTTTTGCCCACAACTACAAAATTCCCAAGGCCACGGGCCAATTCGAATTCATCTCATTAACTATGATCAGAATCTCATCAAACGTGATGAGATTGTGATCATAGTTGATGATGTTCATCAGAATCGCATCAAACGTGATGAGATTGTGATCACAGTTGATGATGTTCTCAGAATCACATCAAACGTGATGGATTGTGATCATGGTTCATGATGTTCATCAGAATCTCATCAAACTTTATAAGATTGTGATCAGAGTTGGTGAGATTGATCGCGATCTCATCCATTTGATGAGGTTGTGATCATCAGTTAATCAGACGACCAATAGCCATCAACCTCATCAACTCTATGATCACGCGATATAAATCGTGGCTATAGTACGCGCGACCAAAGAGACTATTTATCGGCATTTCCCACAATTCGATAGAAATCTGATGTGAATTTAATCAAATTAATTTGACTTGAGTTTTGTTGATTGAACTCTCATCACTTTTTCATTTTGATGAAAATCTGATGTGAATTTGATAAAATAAATTTGATTTCAGTTTTGTTGATGGAACTCTCATAAAGTTTTGATCACGTTTTCATAAGAATTTAAATATCCATAAGACTTGACTTTTTTTGAAGAGACTCTCATGAAATTCTTGTCATTTTCCCATGAGATTTTGATCATTTATTGATCAAAATTCAGGTTGATGAAATATTGATAAGTGTCTGGTCAGATTTCATCAGAATATGATCACGGTGATCATAATATGACCACATTCTTATCAAAACTCATAAGATTTCGTTGCTCGGGACTGCCGGCGTTGCTGCAGGCTTGGTAGACCAAGGTCTTCCAACAGCGCAGTCACGCTATGATTTCGATCGTAAATTCCAGATATAGCTCTGGCAGCCCGACATTGGACTCTTTCCACGATATGAATTTCTCTAGCCAAAAAAGGATCCCAAAGTGCGCAGGCGTATTCAAGAATTGGGATAACTAGAGTTTTGAAAGCCCTCAACTTGACAGTATAATTGTAGCATGTCTTAGGTTACGGATTAGGAAACCAAGTGACCTACAAGCTTTAGCAATTGTATAATTAATATGCAGTTGCCATCGCAGATCACTGGAAAAAATACACCCGAGATATTTGTAGCTAGAGACAGACTCAAGAGCCGTACCCTTGAGCTTATAAATAGTCTGATTAATGATGGTCGGTATACGTTGCCGAGAGAAGACGAGTGATATACATTTATCAACATTTAGATTCATTTTCCATTTAGCACACCAAGATTCTATCATATTGAGGTCGTTTTGTAAAGACTTGCAGCTCTCAGGACCGTCGAACCGACAATAGAGAACCACATCATCGGCAAAGAGACGGATAGAACTAGTGAGACCCTCAGAAATATCATTTATGTATACACTATTAAAAGTAGCGGCCCCAAAACACTGCCCTGAAGTACCCCAGAAGACACTTCAAGACTCGCCGACTTTACTCCAGAAACAGACACATAGTGGGAACGCCCCTCCAAAAATGAACAAAGAAGGTTCATCAGGTAAGAGGGCACGTTTAGCCTCACCAATTCTAAAATTAGCAGCTCATGTGGAATAACGTCTAACGCTTTTTTGAAATCAAGGAAAACTGCATGAACAGAAATCTTCTCATCGATTGAACGGATAATGTCGTCAGCAAGCGAAATTACCTACAGTTCACAAGATGAACCTCTGCGAAAACCAAATTGATTACAATGAAAAAAGTTGACAGATTCTAAGAAATTTAAAATTTCAGATTCAGGTTTAATCTACTCATGATTTGAAATTAAAGTTATACAACTGATATGGTGGATGCAAAATCAGTTTCTGAAAGATCGCATCAGCAGTAGAGGAAGATTCAGAGAAGAGGGGGAGCATGCGAGTACGATCGACATAACGTGAAAGAATGTTAATATTTGGGCCAGATTCAAACAATGTAGAGGTTCTAGAATAACGTTGTGAGAAATAAGAAATTTAAGCGAAGAATGGTGACAAGTTGTGACAGGCTTGCTTCGATGTTTAGATTGCGCAAGTTTGCACGTTGGCGTGTAACTGAAAATTCAGAATTGCTGAAAGTCACCACTTCACAGATATGAAGGCGCGTCTCGCAGCTTATTTTCTGCGACCGAAATTGACGGTGTGGTAATTCAATGAACTCCCGGTATTCAATGAATACAGGATTCGATGTCCCACAGGATACGATGGAGGTATGAATCGACGAGTGAGAACGCCCGTCAACGGTACAGCATTGTCCCTCGATATCAATTATTGTCACCCGTTAAACGATATGATTTTATAGACCAGAAGGTATCAAATTTAGCGAACAGAACGGCACCCATGGTAAAGTGAGAATGACCACCCATAAATTTTTATCTTCAATCAAGATCAGAAACAGCATAACTGGACCTGTTAAATCGCTGAATGTTTGTAATTGGATATTGCGGAAGGACATTTTTGTTCAATTTGAAAGCGAGGTAAATTGAAACCAGACCAGGAATAAACAGTTTTGCCTGCTTCAAATTTAGGATCGGTAGCATTTAAAATTTTTATTTCTCCTATCTATTATTACACTTTCACTCTCCTGCAAATCATCTGGGCTTGATTCTACCGTTGTTATAATAGCCTCTGATATGTTACCCGCTTCCCCCGCGCGTTCCGGACCATTCCATTTATTTTGTTTTCAACACCGGTTGTATTTTAATCTTGTTTTATTTATTGGACCTCTCAACCGATTGCGACAAATCATGCAATCTATCCTCGTTCACTTGGGGGTCTTGTTTGAAAAGTCGATATCGTAACCGGAACGAATTCAAAGGGAAGCCTCTGCGGTTGATTGTGGAATTACTCAAATGAACGAAGACTGAAATAGATGCAAAATTTTTGAACAAGCACCCATATTAACTTACTTTACCTGGTTCAAAAACTAGAGCTTCATATGTTTCTTTCAGATAATCCCAATCCGGTGCCTTTTCTCTTCTGATTTTTAGTTTCCTCTCGTCCTCCTCTGATTCCACCACTGAAAATGCGTAATAAAACATGAGAAATGGAGTTTCATCCCGATCTATTATTTTTGGATACATTTTTCCATGTCTCAATAATTTTGGGGCTGGCATCTGGCATAATTCTTGGGGGTTGGAATGATTCCGATTTAGTAAATCAAGGGCCAGTACAAATGCGGCTGCTAAAAGTCAGGATTGCTCTCATTCTGCACAGGCAGAATCGTTCAGGTAATCGCAGAATAACTGCAAGCCACCCTTTAAAAAAAAACCTTTTTATAGATTTTCTTGGTGTTTCGTCAAAGTCAGAGAGAGGCCTTCGAGACTGATGAAAGTCCGCATCTATTGCGAATAGAGAGTCCAATAAAGGAGGAGACTCCTGCGCTCACCTAGAAAATCCTTCGAGCATACAGGACAAATAAAAAGCGACAACTCTTTATGAGGACCAAAACTTGATCGTGTTAAGTTATGGAAACGCAATTTGAGGCGCTATGTGTTTTACTCGTCTTACCATCCCCAGTTCCTGGTTGTTTGCTTCGCTTCCTACCGCCTTGCTGAAGATTCTTAATGGGCGAATGTTGCGACGGAAGCATCGGAAGTTGTATAACTATTGGAGCGATAAAAATACACATTCTGCTAATTGAAAAAAGGTTGACATGAGGAATACAGTAACGGCAATTAAAGTTTGCAAGATTTCAATTTGCTAGCGCTATTCGAGGGGAAAAAGCCTTGCAACACAACAACAACAAAACGACTTACTTTGAAAGTGGTAAAAGTTGGTAAAAGTTGAAATGTTAAATTTTGCTGGCGATAAGCAATTGAAAAAAGCACCGTCTTTCAACAACATGAAAGAACTGCTTTTATTGCGCTTGATGTAGAGTGTCATAAGTCTCTGCGAAGCCTGATCAATGTGGGGTTTGTTTAAAAATTTCACTACCGCTATTCCTCTTAAGAAAAAAAGAAGAAAAATATAAATTTCTCTAAAATAATTGTTCGAATGCCATCCGACTTCACAGATCTTGATGCAGCCTCATGCTCTTCACTTATGGCATGATGTTCTGCGGCGCGTGATGCCATGTATTTTAAGTAGATGCTGTATGTAATAATTTCGAATGATCGAAGAATTTTGATAGTGCGGAGTTCCGTGAATGAATGTACGTTATTACAAGCATCAATTCAAATCTGAAGGAATAAAGGCTTCCATGAAGAGCCCTTTTTAGTGTATTTTCATATCAAATCACGGAGATATTAGCTGCATCGTCCTTGGAACGTCATCTTCTGTTTTCAAATTTAAATTCTCTGTTACATTCCAAGATTTAATTGTAACTGTAATTGTAATTCGTTTACGATATAAATGCAAACATGACAACGTGAATGGGAAATCAAAAAAGATCAGCAATAATTTACAGGCAAACATTTACAAGATAAATTAATCAATGCACAGACTGTTGCGTGACCGAGCCCGTAAAATTTTTGAGGATCAGTGAGTCATTGGGGAGGGAATTCCACTCCCGAATTGTTCTAGGAAAGAAGGATTTAAAATGCGTATTGAGCTTCAAAATGGGTACAGTAAATTTGTATGGATGAGAACGGCTGTTAGTGAAAGGGTTGGCTTGTATTTCGTCCGGCAGAGAAAGAAGCAGCGAACCTCTAAGAATCTTTTAAGTGTATAAAGCCGTCTCATCGATCTCCTCTGTTGGAGAGGCAAAAGACCTAATTCGTTAAGCATCCTTGTAACACTGGATGTGTACCCATAATCATTCATAATGAACCTAGCTGCACTTCTCTGTACCTTTTCGAGAGCCTCAATATGGCTCACCAAAAATGGGTCCCATGCACAGCTAGCATATTCAAGAATCGGGAGTACTGACACTTTGTAAGCCATTAGCTTGACACTTTTTTCTACATGAGAGAGGTTGCGCCGAATTGCCCCCAAAGCTGCTTTGGCCTTATTGACAACCCTACACTCTAAACACGAAGTTCAGCTTGGAACGCCATATTTTAACATGGGCTTAGATGGGAGGTGTTCTTTTAGGAACACACGTCTTGTTTTTGGAACACTATAGGTGTTCCATTTGGAACACAAATGGAACACTTATGGTGTTCCGAAACACCAAATGTGTTCCAAATCTGTGACATTGCTGTCACAGATTTGGAACACATTAGGTGTTTCGGAACACCAAAAGTGTTCCAAATGGAACACTTATAGTGTTCCAAAAACAAGACGTGTGTTCCTAAAAGAACACCTCCCATCTAAGCCCATGTTAAAATATGGTGTTCCAAGCTGAACTTCGTGTTTAGAGTGTACTAATGTGCTCATTCCAATTCAGAGTCTTTGATAATGTGACCCCCAAGTATTTAAATGAGGACACGCGAGATATTGGCACCCCGTACAGCAAGTACAGACGATTTCGTAAATTGTTGCCATCAGGTCTGAGGGTTCTGATAAATGTCATTGAAGCACATTTTTCCACATTAATCTTCATTTTCCAATCGTTACACCAGTTCTGAATTTTGAAAAGGTCTGTCTGTAAAACTACCTGGGACTCATGGTCAAGATAAGGCAAGTAAATCACTAAATCATCGGCAAATAGCCGAGATACACAACTTAAACCATTCAAAATTTCATCAATGAAAAGAAGGAAGAGCAGTGGACCAAGCGAACTACCTTGAGGCACTCCCGATGACAAAACTAAGGCTTCATAGGATAAACATTTTTAAAAATTGCATAACACCGTCGTGTATTCCAACAGATGAACGTCAAATCTGGTTCAAATGAGGAGATTAGGACGTCATTTCCTAGCTCTCATTATTAGATAACTAGCTAGCCAGTCACTGTTTGTTTTCTGGCTTGGTTCCTTTCCTTCAAATTTTGTTCGTATAATTTCAACTCAATGGTGATTCATGGAACTGCGAGAGTAATTTGAAGCTTCTGCAACCCACGCAGTAATCCCAGAATTGTACAGGTAGAATTTATGATGAGATCGAGGATCCGAGATTTGGGGACCTTTTGCCTTGTAGATGTTCTGGGTCTAGTTTTCAAGAATGTCTTGAAAATGCTCGAATGATACAGCGTGGTAGACACAAACGGCATCTGTAGTGATACTGCAGCAAGCAGTCTTTGCTGCACCTTAGTGTAAAGTTGTGTTTTCTCTGTTTTACAGTTTGTTTCGTAAGAACTTAAGTTTGACTGCAGTTAGAGGATCCCAACCTGATGTGATTATCAGTGCGAAGTCGTTTGTTGTTTTCGTAGTAGCATGACCCCAGAGAGCTTCCCAGGCCTACCGTGAGGTCAGCCCGTTTCTCGGTGCCATGATTCCAGCAGAGATGGTCTTCCTCCGTCGCCACATGCGACCCTGGATCGCGCCCAGAGCAAATCAAACCAAACCTTTTTGCCAAAAGAAACTGCCGTTTATATAGAAATGTTGAATGAATAAATGACAGAGTGCGCTGACAGAGAATGCAGATCGGCGCCGTCTGGAGATTGACTAGAGACTTTACTTTTCGGCTCGTTTTCGGCAACGTTATGGTGGGACAAGAAAACAGAGAAAAGAAGTAAGAAAAGAATATGCGGTTGAAGAAAGAGGCCTACGGAGAAGTGCGTTCTCGTGGGATTATCGACGTGGAAAAGCTGATGGAAGCTAGTGGTTTCCGGAATTGAAAAAATGATTGAGCCAAAAATAACCAATGATGAATAAGGTATAACGAGGGAAAAGAGACTGAAAATAAATGACGGCAGAATTAGTAAATTGACCATGAAAGTAGAGTGCTTCGAGAAGTCATCGGAGACAAAACAAACGGTGGGTCTATATTTTTTTCGAATGCCACCATGATATTGGGAACATAAGTGTGTTTTAACTTTAAACGCATTTTTTAGAAATGAAAAATACCGATGAATGAAAAAATACGCGTATATGCTGGAAATATATTGACACACATGATTCTTGATTGACACACATGGAAATATAATGACACACATGATTCTTGTTTGCATTTTTGATTTCTTTGATTTCTGATTGATGCGCGCCAATTTTTAACCTAACAATACGCAAAACAAGTTTTATGTTTTGCAAATATCTGCTTATGCTGATGAATATCTAGTTGAGTTTTTTGTTCCTATAAAATAAAATTTGTAATTGTTTTGCTTCTATAAATAACAAGACAAGGATATGATAAGGTCCCTCCATTTAGACAAGATTTGTTTTCGTATTTAGGGGCGTCAAGCGCCTGGCGAATGGATGCGATGGCACGAGAAAGAGTTCAACAGAAAGCATAAGCAAACCCCCAATACACCTTTGCGATGTGTGCGAACGTGTTTGCACCTGAAAAGGTGGTCATGAAAGCATGTGCAATCAAAAATCACCACAAGCACAGACACATATTCAGTTTGTTAAGATTGGCCCAGAAACGTCAAGAAGTTTGATGGGGCTCGGTGCGAGTTTTTGGCAATTGAAGGCTTGGCGTTTTCTTTCTGCATGTCAACCCGTTTCAAAAGGATCCGGCCAGCTCTTCGAAACTTAGGAGCTGGAATGGCCGTATCTAAGAGAAGGACAAGTAAGAAAAATGGAAAACC
Organism: Sinentomon sp. SZTP_YWyxl; assembly: GCA_030068105.1. Taxonomy (NCBI): domain Eukaryota; kingdom Metazoa; phylum Arthropoda; class Protura; order Sinentomata; family Sinentomidae; genus Sinentomon; species Sinentomon sp. SZTP_YWyxl. The sequence continues at coordinate 20,736 of JASGXE010006436.1, forward strand.
AACTAAAGAGGGCTACAAAAATACCGTCTGGGATTTATGTTTTTCCTGACTTACATCTTACAGCGATATGCAAAGTGGACAACTGGGTGTAAAGTTACTTTCATAGATTACTGACACAATTAGCTTCCCGAACAGATCTGGGCAATACAGAATGGAGACATTCTGCCATGTAAACCAGGTTGTTTGAAACAATGAAGCAACAGTCCTGACGAGATGTAATTGGGCCGTTCTTAACCAATGCTAGATAACTTTACATCACCAGCGTGACGTAATTTAACCAGTCCACGGGTATATTTTCAAAACTGAACTACCCTCAAAAAGGCAGTTTTTTATTTAATTCCAGAGGAAAGGATGGCAATCAGACATATTTTTTACTCGTGACTGTTCTTATATATTTCAACACAAAATTTGCGCAGATGGCCGGCTGCGTGTTTATCTGCTGGAGGGGGTGCAGGAAAATATTTGTGACCATTCAAACTGATGACTGTTGTTAGGCCAGACCAAAAGCCATGTTGTATACCCAATTTCGTTTCGGTCACACTTCAAAACCAAAAATCTGCATTGTTATTTTTTGTTTGGACTTCGATTTCCTGTTCACTATTCCACTCTCTGAGCAGGTGAAGAAACCCACTTGCCAAATGTATTGTATTATCATGA
>JASGXE010006437.1:0-21578 GCA_030068105.1 Sinentomon sp. SZTP_YWyxl
AAAAAAAAAACAATTGTTTGCATGTCCTTGTCGAGCATTTGGGATTGGGGGTTGAATTTTGTTTGTTTGGATTCCCGAGCATATTTTACTTTTGGTGGGTTTCCATGATGCGATTCATCCCATCTCGTGGTCTGGCGTCCAGCTAAAGAGTTGGCTGTGTGGGTCTTTTTCACACAACAGAACACAGTTCGCGCTGTGGTGAGGCTTGGCATAGAAATCTTTCCTCCTTTGAGCACACTCCGAACATAGCCCACCCATGACCCAAACAACACCAATTTTGGCTTGCTCAAACTGCAATGCGAAACCGCTTGGGTGGAGACATAGGCAGTGATGGATATGTGCACTGTGGTCTGTGTCATTGTATCGACACAAGCAATGGCGGGAAAACGAAATGAAAGATCAACCGCGGTCGGAGCTCAACTTCGGATGGGAGTGGACAGATTGGTTGTACACAAAAACGTCATCCGTGTTTTCCGTTGCGTATCCCAATGTCCTCAACCGCTGTTGTCATCAACCCTGGAATCATTCCCTTTCAGAGTTGCACTCTCATTCTCATGAATGTGGGTGAGGAATTGAAGCAAGGGTTTGGCACTCGGACGGAACTCCCCGCCATTCTACTTCGGTGCATCCATGCGTCAGTGGCCCGTGCATTGCGGTTGGTTGACTTTGTTGAGAACATTATTGCTGAGAGTAAAGTTGCCAATTTCGAGTGCCCGAGTCTGCAATGAAAGGTACCAAGAGAACATCAGAATCAGAATTGAGAGTTCCAGTTGTGCGACTGAAATTGTGGCAGAAACAGTGAAAGTGCTGAAAATGCATGGAATTCCAATGCAATGCAATTCCAATGCGATAAGGCTTCTGGAACACCTATTTTGACCCCAAAATGAACCCGAAAATTTCAAATTTTCTCAGCTTCTGGGGGGCTCCGCCCCCCAGACCCCCCGCCAGGGGCTCTGCCCCTTGGAACCCCGCTGGGGCTTCGCCCCAGACCCCCCGCTGGGCTGCGCCCAGATTCTACTCCCAAAATAAAGCCTCACTTAAAATGTGAGTCTGGAACCGTCACTGCCCATACTTAAGAAAAAACCGAACAAATGGCCTGATAAGCATTGTGCGTGCATGTGAAGCTGAAAATGTGAAAAAGGGAATGCGACGAAACTCGAAAGCGAATTTCGGCAGCCGCATATCGGTGCATCCCCATCCGAAGTGGTGGGGATCGATTCCAGCAGGAAACCGATTTTTTAGATTTTTTTTAGATTTGGACACTTGCAAGGCAAGGATTTTCCGGTCCACTCGACCAAGAAATGTTCAATGTTTCGCTGATAGGTTTTTCTTTGTGTTTTTTGCTGCCTAAAAACAAAAAAAAAATCAATAATTTTATAGGGGTGAAAAAAAATCTTCAACCAAGGTTTTCAAACGCAGACCCACCAAATTGCAGAACCAAAGTTTTCAATTTCGTGTTTGTGAGTTTCAAGGGGATCTATTTAGTAAAAAGGGCAGAATCCATTTGCTGTGGTTCCGATATATGGTTCTGAGATAAAATGGAAAAATTCAGCCTTTTTCTATGGTTCTGAGATAAATTGACAAAACTCAGCCGTTTTCTATGGTTTTGAGATAAATTTAGCTTAGCCATTTTCTATGGTTCTGAGATAAATTGGAAAACTCAGCCATTTTCAGTGGTTCTGAGATAAATTGGAAAACCTCAGCCATTTTCAGTGGTTCCGAGATAAATTGGAAAAACTCAGCCATTTTCAGTGGTTCCGAGATAAATTGGAAAAACTCAGCCATTTTCTGTGGTTCTGAGATAAATTGGAAAAAACTCAGCCATTTGTCGTTCTGAGATACCTTGGAAAAACTTCAAAAACTTGGCCATGTTCTGTGGTTCTGAGATAAATTGAAAAAACTTGGCCATTTTCTATGGTTCTGAGATAAATTGGAAAAACTCAGCCATTTTCTATATGGTTTCGAGATAAATTGGAAAAACTCAGCCATTTTCTATGGTTCTGAGATAAATTGGAAAAACTCAGCCATTTTCTATGGTTTCGAGATAAATTGGAAAACCTCAGCCATTTTCTATATGGTTCTGAGATAAATTGGAAAACCTCAGCCATTTTCTATCGTTCCGAGATAAATTGGAAAAACTCAGCCATTTTCTGTGGTTCTGAGATAAATTGGAAAAAACTCAGCCATTTGTCGTTCTGAGATACCTTGGAAAAACTTCAAAAACTCGGCCATGTTCTGTGGTTCCGAGATAAATTGAAAAAACTTGGCCATTTTCTATGGTTTCGAGATAAATTGGAAAACCTCAGCCATTTTCTATGGTTCTGAGATAAATTGGAAAAACTCAGCCCCTTTCAATCATTGTGGCCTTTGTGCAGCAACCTTTTTTCCCTCCTGTCTCCTGCAGAGTGAACGAGATCGAGAAGTGGTGAAATTTTGGGCAAAATCTAATTGCGATGGAACTCAAAACCGCCAAAAGAGGTCGACACTTCGACCAAATCGACTCACTGGCCAAAAATGACCCACAAGGTGCACCAACAGATGAAACGAATAACCCTTCCGATTTTCAAAGCGCAAGCACATATCGCCTCCATATGAACCAAACACGATGTAAAAATAGCGTCTCCGAGGAGTTATCCGGAATAACTTAATCTTCGATAGCAAGAAAATAACTCGTCGCGGAACGGCTGCAAACTTTAATGTAAGCTTGAGAGACGATGATTCACGACGTAAACCTTTCCTGGAATACAATGAAAACACAACGAACGACGAAGGGCACGATTGCGGTGATGCACTGTCACGATACCAACATGAAATACATACTCTACAGTAAATTGCCAACACACAAAATGTCATCGATCGAAATTTGAACAAAATGACAGGAGCGGGCATTCGCTGTCGAGTTCATGAGCTCGCAAGCATGAGCTCGCAAGTCGAGTTCAGTCGGTTCGCAAACCAGTCAAACAAACAGGCAGCCAATGAAACTGCGAGTAGGGGTAATTATGCTTCATTGTCTTGGCACAGATCAGGCATAGATCTTGGTCTTGGTGTGAGGATAAAATTTGTTAGAATTCCAACAAACATATCCGCAGCACCAATATTGCGCGCTTTTCTGTAAAGGCCCCTTTAGACGATCAAATTCGTGTGCCAAATTAGCTTGGAAAATTGAGCATGACGCACTAATTTGATCGTTTAAAAGTTCGATTTGCCGTCGGTCCATCAAATTAGCTTGGCTTGACGGTTTTCTGGCCGAGTCAGAAAACGAACTCGTCAAACTGTGGCTTGCCACACTAATATTTTGATCGTGTATTCGTAAAGGCCCCCACACATTATCAAATTAGCATGACCAATTAGCATGGCCAATAAGCTTGTCATGCTAATTTGATAATGTGTGGGTCGTTATTTGGCAAATTAGCTTGTTCAAATTAGCATGAAGGTTTTCTGGCGGAGTCTGAAAATTAGCATGACAAATCATGGTTTGTCATGCTAATTTGATATAATTTGATCGTTTGTGGGCATTTTTTCGACAAATTAGTATGAATAGGAGCATGCCTCGGGATGAACACCAGCGCCGCACATTCCACATCAAGACAACATTTTCCGGCAACGTCACAAGTGCAACTGAGGTTTGATATTAGCATGTCATGCGAATTTGGTAATGTGTGGGTACCGCAGGCTGTCAAATCAGCATGACCAATTAGCATGGCAAATTAGCATGTCATGCTGATTTGATAATGTGTGGGGGCCTTAAAGGACACGTCAAGCTAATTTGACAATTTTCATTCATCTTGCTCCCTGATGACATTGGAATTTGCGGTGTCGCGATGTCTTCGCAATTTCAGAATGCCAGAGGGCCAGTGTTGTGATTTTCAAAGAAATTGACAAATTTAATTTATTCGGTTGAAGGGCTCCACGGGCATCAAATCAGTGTGGAAAATCAACTTGACAATTTAACTTGACACAAATTTGATCGTCTAAAAACGACTTAACGCGCATATCGTTGGATATTTTGCGAACCATTGGATTTGGCGCGGTTTTGGCAGAAAGACAACGGATTTTGACCTTTTCCAGCAGACACCAAAAGTTTTGTGGTCAGCTGTAAATTTTCTCAGACATCCCATGAAAGAAATCCATGAAATCTTTCAGCCGGACTTGCGCTGCACGCTGCTGTTTCTTATGCCCGCTGTGGGATTGGTGCGACCACGATGTTGTTTAAAAAAAGAAGTTGGTGGCACGACATCCTGCGTCAACCCTTGGTTGTTCTTTCCTGTAGCAAAATCGTTATTCCGCTATTGAACTTGTCTCCGAGAAGCAGTTGGCCACTCTATCATCAGCCAAGAATTAAGAAACACTCGTTCTGGGACTTATACATAAATATGTAGGTATGCACGCGACTTCCGCGACACCCGGTAATAGCTGGCTTGAAGCTCCTCCTTCCAACTGATGGGATGGCGCAGGAAATCATTGGATTATGAAGGGGACACAGGAAGACAATTGAAAGATGCATGGAGCTTCGTCAAAAAGGGTGTGTCTGCAGCAGCCTCAGCCTAGATGTGCAATTTCAATTTCGCGATCATAAAACGTTATGTGCAATGCAAAAGGCGCAGTTCCATTATGCCATTTTTGACGTCACTTTTGACGTTTCCTTGTCATTAAATGGCAGACTGTGAGTTATCAAGTTTAGCTATGTTAGCTATGTTTAGCCATGTTATCAAGTTTGGCTGTCACAACAATGAAAACAAATGGGAGCCTTTTTCATCGCCATTTTACTTGGATGACACTGTAACAAAGCCCAGAATTTGCGTCATTGGTAAGCGCCACTTATGATACAGCGAAAATAGCACAATGAGACGGTTGAGCACGACATACCGTTGTTCAAGGATAATGCACTGGGCCTGCGAAGTTATGAGGCAGCCAGTCATTTAATGACAAAGACGCGTCAAAAATGACGTCAAAATGACATAATGGAACTGCACCTTAAGACGCGTATGATGTATTGTTTACATCAACACGCGTTGGTCTCGATAACACGAGGAATAATTGAGATTCATGTGACGTTCGACGGATGTTTGAATCACGTAAACGGAATCGCTGTGGAGGCCTTCAGATCAGATCAAATTGTCGCACACCTTCTTCGACCACCCATTTATCCGCAGCTACAAACAAAGATGCAGCCTGTCTTAAACCCGAGTCTTTCCCCACATCAATCACTTGCACGGATATGGCTTTTCTGTGTTGGTGGCTTGATTTGTGGTTTATTTTTGGAGTGCCTTCTTTATGTTCTTCAGAAGAATCAGAGGACTCAAAAGGAAGCTAAGCTACTGCAGTTGCTAATAGATTGAGTGCCTATTCGCACGGTTAACATCTCTGAGATGCGGTCTTGGGAGGCGAAAACAATGTTTACATTGATGTTGCCATGATGCGGTAATCGTTTACGCGATAGAAAAACGTTCCGTGAAGTTCTCGACAGTGGGGATGCGGCACTGCGGCATGGCCTTTGAACTAAAAAGATTCCTAAGTTCATGGAGGCTTGGATTGCGGGCGAGCTTCATCCGATATTTTTTTAATTGTATCCGTTTCCGGTTTTCTCTTGCATTTCTCACAGTGAAGATATGTTTGTGCCTTTCTGTGTGATGTGGATTTGACTTGTGATGGTGCGTCAGGGATGAATACGAACGCTGTGCTTGATTTCCTGAAAGAATACCTATTATTCGTTGTGATGGTGCACTTTGATGACGATACTTTTGGATGCTGTCAAGTTTATGGGAGTTTACACGAAATATTGATCCTGTGTCCAAAGAGAGATGAAAAGGATGGAGTCAAACAATCCTGTCTGAGAGAACAGAATTGGATTTTCAATCATTATTGTGAATACACTGCTGAACTTTTCAAACAAATTTCAGGAAAATTTCAAATTGGCAGTGGTTTGTCCGTTTGTTTCCGATTTTCTAATCTGTTTTAACCATCATTATCGGATAGACGGGTTGCACTCGACAACCTGTATTTGCCTCGCCGAAGTTCACAGTATCCCAAAAAGTGATGTGTGCGCCGATTTTCTCAGCAGTGCTCAAAACTGGTTTTGGTTTAACCGCTAAAAATTAGCAATCGGATCGAAGTTTTAGGCGTCACAGTTGTGCCAGGGCTCTTTGAAGGAAGTTCCTTCAAAGAGCCCTGGTTGTGCTGAACGGCGATTGATTCAGGTTATGGTTTAGAAGGGTTTGTTTTGGCTTGTTTTCGCATTGGGAAGTCAAATCCGTATTCTTTGCATTGGTTTAACGAACGTCAAGCATTCGGATCGTGGGCTTTAGTCATAGCGAGCGGAGAGTAACTCATGTTGTGGTTTGGAAATATTTGGTCTGGTCTGGCTAATTCTGCGGAAACTGGAGTGGCCAAGTGTGTTTCTGGAGGATGGAAAACTTCTTTGGATGTCAGTTTTGGTAATGAAAATTTGTTGTCAGAAAGTTGAGTATTGTTGAGGGTCTGGTTGGGACCCAGGTGAAGTGGATTTGTTCGAATTGTTCCAGAACGTGGATATGTGTTGTGAGAAATGAAAATTCTGTCTCATTTGTACTGCAGTTTGGATTTCGCTGGCAAATGATAATCACAGCCCTATGTGTAAAACAGTGGGTCTTTTATCCAGGAATTTGGTCTCCATCGCCATCTTGTTCCCTTTAACGAATCCAACGCGACTGTTTGGTATCCACTCACTCCTCACTCGCGTATTTCTCGCAGCATCTTCGAAAGAATCATCCGATTTGAACAAGGTTGGGTTTTCTGGAAAAAGACGAAACAGGCTTCATATTGCCTCTGGAAGAAAATTTCAAACGGCTTGCAAACAGACGCGCAATCGCATTGTGAAATCAAATTGAAATCTTTAAGTATCGGCCGTTTTTTCGTGGTTTCTGGGAGCAATTCCCCGATTGTGTTTGGTGTGATCGGTATGACGTGGAGAAATCGAATTTCTCTTTCCACTTCACTCAAGGCAACACGAAAGGAAAAGCATGAGCGCAAAAAGATGACTTTGAAAGAAAAAATTAATCGGGCAAAAAATTCCATCCCAGCAAGCAGATTTATGCATTTTTTATGATTTCCTTACACTTCTATTGACGTAAAAATTACGTAAAATTTTCGAAAATTTTACGAAAATAAACCGAAAATAAATCATAAAAATGTCCCAACTTTTTGAAAGATTCACGTAAAATTTACGTAAATCTTACGTTTATTTTACTCTTTCTTACGCTTTTCTTGCAGTTTTTTATTGCTTTTCTGGCGGTGTGTTTCACTTTTAGTTTGGATTTCTTACACATTTCCCCATGAAAATGTCATTTTCTTGCCCGATTTTGACGTTTCTGCAATTCCAAATGCAATTTCAACAAAAACGGCAACCATCTTTTTTCGTTTAGAAAAATTATTATTTTATCTGCAGTGTTTTTCAACGTCAGCATTGCCTCAAGTTTGCCTGTCGGGAGGGTCGCTAGACCGCTAGAGGACAGCTCCAACAGACAAACTCTTCATCATCCGGTCTGAGGTGTCCGGATGAAACACTTTGTTCGGAAATTTACACGTCTAGGTAATCAGATTCGAAATCCATTTTCTTTTGACGGATTTATCCGGAGTTGCTTCACTGATATTCCGATCTGGCAGTGCACCAATAATTAGATAAGTGCGGGTGGACAACTTGAAGGCGTCAATGTTGTGTCCATGATTGAAGTTGACACTACTTCTGTTAAATTCAGCTTAAAATTGATAAAAATATAATTGCTCAACAGATGCTGCCATCTAGCAGACAAAAGATAACCTGGATATATAAAAAAATATACTGTTTTCTTGCACTTTTCTCACAAAAATATTTGCGCAAAATTTACGTAAATTTTTCGCAAATATTTTCGCAAATTTATTTCGGAGGAATTTGAGATCGAATTGAAAGGAGAGCGCAAAAAAAAATCCGCAAGAAATCTAACATTTTACACATTTGCGGTATTTTTATGATTTTCTTGTGCTTTTCTTTCACTCTGCTTGCTGGGATTCCTTAATACTATACTATGTTGGGGGCCACAGGCAGTAAAAACCATTGGACGTGGTTTGCCAACGTCGGCTGGACGTCGGCCCAACGTCCAATAAGTTCCCGAAAATGTTGCCGACGGTTGGCGGACTATTTGCCGACGTTGCTGTGCTGCCTGGGATGGCACAAGTCGAGACACAAACTCCGACGCATATTTTTTTTTCAATCCACTTCCGCAAGCGCGCCGTCTCTGATTGGTTGTTGGGAATTCCAGCCAATTTCAACATCCAATTTTCGAAACCAACCTCCCTGTTGCGACCAAAGTTGCGAAGCGGTGGCAAACATCAAACATGCCAAATGGCAAAAATCGGTGGCAAGGCAAAAACACCAAAAAAAAAATATTGTGCCAGTGCAACTCGCCGAAAGCTTTGCAGACGACGGATTCACCAAAGACCAATTTCCGCGGAAAAAAGCCGCAAACCTCAGTCACTTGACTTCTTGAGTCTTGAGCCAATGTTGGCAAAGGCAATGTTCTCACTTCTTTCTTTGAGTTCGAGCGAAGCGATTGCTGGGGACAAACCAACCAAAATGCGGACGCGGACCAATGGGAGATGTGGCGGTTCGCGAAACAAGCGAATTTCGCGGAGCCGCAGGTCAGGTTAGGTGAGGTTCGGTTGAGAAAGGTTTGATGGGGTTAGGTCAGGTTGGGTTGGATGAGATTATGGCATTTTGGTTTGGAAGTTCGGGGGTTCATGTTCGCACTGCAGCCTCATTTCGCAAATTCCGCGATTTCCGCATTTTGGAAGGACCCCGACTGTAGTGGTGTTCATTCGAGGGATTTTTTCCCCTTTTGATGGATTTTCGGACCTGTCACCTGTCAGGGAAAAAAGGGACCAAGCGGTTTTTTGGGATTTTTTTGGGAAAAGTAAAAAAAATAGAAAGCCTTTAGCCGCCTGGCGCCCATTCGTCTGCAAAAAAAGAAGGCCATCATCGGAATCACAGGAGTCAGGAAGTCCATTTTCCCATTGGCGCCATTGATTGAAAAGTTCAAAAGTCATATTTCAAAAAATTGAATACGCTCACTGGCCACAAATTCCGCACAGTTGACACAGTGTTGCCTGCCACTTGCCAACTTGCTACCTACCTACTTTTTTTCGCAAGATCTTGCCAGACTGTCTTGCGCGAAGAAAGTCACCTTCCCCAGCTACCGATCTGATGAAATTTGTTGTTTTCTGAGAACTCTTCCGTTCTCCATTTCCGTTCCGTTCCGTTCCGTTCCGTTCCTTTTTTTTTTTTTTTTTTTGATTGCCTTTGTGATCTCCATTTCTGCTCCTTTTTTTGAGAGCCTTTATTTTGCTTTGTTGCCTTTATGGCATGAGAGCCTGTTTATAAAACAGCGTCTGACACCAAACCGAACCTATGGTTCCCCTTCACCCACAAGTCATCAACAGCTCGGAGACCTCACTGAACACAAACGCCCAAATGAGGGCAGATTTTAGCACAAATGCCACAAACAGAGCAAGAAAGTTCGGTTTTTGTCATTTTGTGTTTTGAGTTTTCTTTTTAGGGGAGGAGAGGACAATTTGACTGACAGTGTTCATTTCCCTGAAGTTCCCTGAAAGATGACGGAGTAAAATTGATGCAAAAAATTGGAGGGGCAAAAGCAATCTGCTTGTCACTTTATTTAGCGTTTATGGTCTCGGTGGTGGGTGCTCAAATCAGTCAAATCAGATCTGAAACCCTGTTTCACTGATAGTGACAAAACCAGCTGGCAGCTGCTGAGGCTGACCCAGGGCCCGGCCGGGACCAGTGCTCAAAGTGTGTGGGAGCTCTGGGAGCGTGCGCTCCTGCCCGCCCTGAGGGTGTGGGAGCGCAGCTCCCACATGCCCTGAACCATTTGCGTTCCCACAATTGGAAAACTATGCAAAAGCGCTCCCATAGAGCTCCCACTTGGAGGTCTATGGGAGCGCTTTTCGGGTAAAACTTAACCAAGTCCCTTTGTGCCAGAGTGCCCACGAAATTGTATTCTGTTGGACTTCTGTCCACCCCACAATCTCCACCATACCATAGCGCATCAGCATCTCGTCTCATGTATGATGGTGGGTCAAGCAAGAGTCACCTAGCACAAGAGCAATCTCCACAGGTTAAATTTTACAATTGGCATCAACCGCCACATTTGCTGCTTCTGCCGCATCTTCAACCGCCACATCTTGAGCTGCCAACTCACTTTTCTCCTGCTTAATCACCAAAAGTTTTCCATAGAAATTCGTCTGAAATTAGCTGAACCAACGTTTCGTTTTTGGAAAATTCCACAAACAGAAATCAAGGTTTTTCCTCTTGTGGTTGCAGACTGATTGGAAATTTTCTTTCCTTCCAGCATTTGAAGTATTTCTTTATATTGCGAAGTGATGCGGAGCATTTTTGTTTCACTGACATGTCATTTTTGCTTGGGAAGAGCCACAAAATAAATCAATGAAAAACAATACAAAATCATGAGTCACTCTTCGGTTCTTCTGCAGTCTATGCACAACCCCTCAGCAATGTTTTGTGTTCCACCAGAGAGTGAAAATTGTCTTTTTCTTCTCGTTTTCACAAGGCCAGGACGGCTATTGGGAAAAGTTTTATTTTTGTTATTCGGAAGTGGTTTGTTTTTGTCAGGTTTGGGCCCTGTCGCCGGCTTTTTTGCGCTCGATCTGGCTTGTGTCCGAGTTTCAGCCTTCTGCCATTTGCCAACTATTGTTCCTGAAAATCTCGCGACTGCCTGCGAAATGCGGAAATAAATTACCCGAAGTGGGATTTGTTATTATTTTCAGAAACACTGGTAGAAAATGGTGAGTATCAAACGCAAACGACCCAAACGAAAACAAATGTGGAAATAAATGACCCGAAGTGGGATTTGTTATTATTTTCAGAAACACTGGTAGAAAATGGCAAATATCAAATGCAAGCGACCCAAACGAAAACATATTGGCCTACAAAATTCTATTTGATCGGATGATTTCATGAAAAGGAGGAGCCGACTGAGCCGTGATTCACTGAACATGAGTAATCCACTTCAGGGAGGTTCAAAATCTCTGAAACAGAAAGCTCCAAAATACCTGTACATCTGGCTCAACCAGCGCAATGCATATGCACTTTTTCTGAGAGTTGGCAATGTCCGCTGGTTTATTTCAGACGTCCAAAAGATATGAAGGTGGATGTTGCAGAACTTCTAGGGTTTTTTCTCAGCTTACCATGACCCACCTAGAACTTGTCAAACATCAAGTCAATGTAAACAACAATGGACATAGGGCACATAGATCGACCATATCAATGACAATTTTCGCACCCATACCAACGACAACTTTCGCACCCTGTCCGATGAGTGAAGTGCCCACCTCGAAGGACGAAGTGCCCTCCTCGAAGGGCGAAGTGCCCGCCTCGAAGGGCGAAGTGCCCTCCTTCAAGGATGAAGTGCCCTCCTTGAGGGACGAAGTGCCCTCCTCGAAGGACGAAATGCCCTCCTCAATTAACCGGTCAAGCCCGAAATTGCGAATTCTAGTTTTAAAATGTTTTTCCACGCGTTTCGGAAACACGGAATGTCGCCCCTGACGGAATTAATTATTTCTGCAAGGATTTTCGAAAAACGGAAAAATCGGAAATGCATGCATTTCCCGCCCACTCAAGCCAGATTTCTGCTCTGTGTCATTAAAATTGCCTATAATTTAATGTTTTCAACAAAAAAAAAACACCTCCGCACAAAAAAAAAACGGCCAAGATACCCACAAAACGCTTCAAACCGCATCAAAATTGAGCAAAAACTGGAAAAAAACAGGAAATTTCAATGCGACGCCATTTCTGAACGAATGCAACAATTCACGTGAAACAAGCATCGGCTGAATCGCGCGTCTTTCAACCGCCCGAAAATTCAAATTTCGGCGGGCGGCAGATGTCGCGCGATCGCGTAAGTAAAAAGGCGCCTTAAACAGGAACTTGAGAGAAAAAAAGCGGGAAATTTGAAAAGTGCGCTGATTGAAAACGGTTGGACCGATTTTGGCGGAATAAACGTCTGCTAAATCGCTGTTTTTTCCTCTTTCCGGCTGTGAATATTTTTGAGTGGTGCTGATATTACGTAATTAAATTCAAATCCCTTGAAAATGGAATAGGTACCCATGCCGACGTTTATTTACGTCGTCCGTACAGTCACATCATGTCGGTCTTGACGTTTATCTACGTCGCTCGTACGCAGTTTGTTTTTTTTGCGGACGTAAATGCACGGCGCTCGGGCTTGACCGGTTAATGAAGTGCCCTGCAATTTTTGCAGGTGCCCTTTTTTGAGAAAGCGCTCCTGCCCTTTTTCCGGGACACTTTGAGCACTGGCCGGGACGTGGACTAGTAGTAAGGCCGAACGCGAACGGGTACCTACCTATGGATCCGTCGGCTCCTCGGTCCCCAATCCTCATTCCCCAACAGGGAATGTGGAACCCCATTCCTCACGGAGTGGGGACCAAGGTGGAACAGTGTACCTAATGGGACAGCTCGATTGTCCACCAGGGAGTGGGGACCCCCATTCCCCACCGGGGACTGGGGTCCGGGGTGAACTGTGTCAGACCGGGGTGAATGGTGTCATGCGACAGCTCGCGTGACACTCGGGCTGTAGAATTCGTTTGTCATTTCTTCTCCCACTCCATTTTTTCCTTCGTGAATGCAAGAAAGGTGCACTTCAGAGACACCTAATTGTATTTGGAGGGAAACGGAAAGACTGAATGCTGCAAGTGACTGAAGCTGCCGGGTGAAGAACGCCAGCGGATGAACACCGCTCGGCGATTTTTGTCATTTGAGCTAATGCAAAAAAAAAAAAAAAAATTGGGTGTTTCGAATTATTTAGGTAGCGCCAGTGGGTACTTTCTGCTGACATTCGTCAATCGTCACCAGTCGGCATTGCCAAAGATAGTCATAGAATTCTGGACCAATGTCAAAACCGGACACCCAAAACCTCTTCTCGGCATTTTGGCTAAGATCAAAGTGTACCTAGTATCTGTTCTTATCAGCTGATCAGCTCTTGAAGTCTTTGCATCATCAGGACTCAGGAGGTGATAGGGAATTGGTAAATTTTTCACAACCCAAGCAAGAAAAGTGAGCACAGCACATTCATCAACCACCACCACATTGTATCCAGTAGGTATCCTGCATGCAGCAGCCGAAATAGGTACCTACCTACCTCTCTGGTGCAGTATAAAAATCCTAATCCATGTAAACTAGAGTTTTTTTTTTGAAAACTTGCAGAACATAAGGCTCGCAAGCGAATGGCTGTTCCAGGTTGGAAAATCCCCTCAAAGGTTGTTTGTTGCTGATGTCCACTTATTTTTATCTGTGAGCCTGATAACTTAATGGATCAGCTAAATTTTATTGTGATTGTTTAGATTGACCCTAATCATTGTTTGATATCCTACATTGTTTCATTACAGGTGCAGATTTTGCAATAGGTCAGCTAACACTTGCAATAAATGGCACAAAATTAGTGAAAGTTACTGCCAACACAAGTGCACTTTTCTTCTACTCTGATTCATGGCTGTGATGGCTCCCCGTGTTGGATTTACTCCCGATGTTGGCATTATCACCAACTGGTTTTCCTGCTGTATTACGGATCGTCAACCACAGGTTGGTATCTAGGTACCTACCTGCTTTAGGAATCAGAAAATTGGATTTTTTTCAGATGATTGCATTCTGACCTGACCTTATCCTGTTTGAAGGCAGGTGCACAATAAACTCGGGATCAGGTTCGGAAAATAAAATTGGGATCAGGTTCGAGAAACATGTGAAAAGAAGGAAGATAAAAAAGAATCGATCGGTGAAATGAAGGGATCTCTGAAGGTTTCATCTTAAACATTGGACTGTTGTGAAGTGAATCTACCTATTGTCAAATGATAATGAATGGATCAATGTCAAAATGTTACTTTTGTGTTTAAAATGCAAAACGAATATAGGTGTTCATGCTGCAAAACTCAGTAAAAGGGGGGCTTCAGGCATCTTTCAGACCATCTTGCCTATCAGCCATCAAGATATGGGTCTTCAAATTGTTTGGGGTTGAGCTTGATTCTTGCTTTACCAGCACCTTGTTACTTCCCAGTCAATTCTACCAAGCAGCCACAGTTGGATTCTTGCAGCACAACATGGCAACTCATGTGTGACCTTCTTTTGTCTCATGTACAGCCAGGAGGCACTGGGGATGTTGGCACTGATCCAACAGGATGCAGAAAGGGCAGTGTTTTGCTCCACGTTTGTGTTTAGGGTATGGCCTGCGTGTTTGTCTGGTGTGGAGAATGGCGGTGGGCACCCAGTCAAGGAATTATCTGCCTAACCAGTTTTCATGCTTTCTGTTTGTCCTTTGTGGGGTTTTTTACAGTTTGACTTTTTCTTCAAATCCAAACTCCTTCAGCTGCAGATGGGCATTTATTTTTGTTTTGGGGCAAAACGGTCCAGAAATAAGCCTGAATAAGCAAACAATCGTTTTCTCCTTCTTAACATTATGTATGAGCGTTCGGAAACGGTTGGGCACAGGGGGGGGGTTACCCCCCCAGCCTTTTTCCGAGGTACCCTCGGAAAAAGGTGGGAAAGGAGTTCAATAGGTAGCAACATTGTTTCTTTTGTACTTTCTGTTTTGATTCCCCTGCCGGAAAAAGGCTAGGGGGGTGGTAAACCTCGGCCTTTGGCCGAGGTTACCCCCCCCCTACCCCCCCCTAGAATGTTGCTATTGAAGTCATTCCTGGTGTGTGCAGGGCACACACCAGGAATGTGCCTTGCACACCCCAGGACTTCAATAGCAACATTCTGTTTCTTTTGTACTTTCTGTTTTGAGTTGCAGAAAATGGTAAAAAAAAACTCATCCAGAAAGTCGTGTCTGACAGTTATTTCCTTGCTCCTTCTATTGCGACTGCAAACCCTCCAGGAGAAGAAAAAAAGGACATGAAATGTCGTAAAATGGCATCTGAGGACCCCTAATTTATCAAAAAAGCTTCAGCTTTTGGGGGACGCTGTCCCCCAAAACCCCTGCCGGGGCCGCTGGCCCCTGGACATCCGCTGGGGGGCGCAGCCCCCCAGACCCCCCATACTGGAGGACTGCCACCCCCAGGCCCCCTGAATTTTCGGTGCCATACCCCCCCGTAGTAGACCTCTTTACCCCCTCTAAGGTACCCAACCTTGCCCATCCCCGTTCGGAAATCCTTGCAAAGAGCATTGGGAAGGTTCCGGGGGATTGCTACTTAGGAGGAACGAATAGCTGGAAAAACATTTCTTTTTTTTTTGTTGACAGCCCCCATCTTATCGTACGATACCGGCTATTTTGTAAATCACGAATTTTCCCCACACTGTACCCAGCTATCTCTCACATCGCAATCTCCCGGACCCTTCTCCCTCCATATCATGCAGGAGCCCATTTTTTCTTATGTTCCTCAAAATAAATTCAGTTGCTAGAAACTCAGTGAAATACGGTGCTCCTGTTCACCTTTTTCCTGATTTGGACCCCCAAAACATTTGCAGTTGCAATTCTTGGAGACCGTCATTTTTCTTCAA
Source organism: Sinentomon sp. SZTP_YWyxl (assembly GCA_030068105.1). Classification (NCBI taxonomy): domain Eukaryota; kingdom Metazoa; phylum Arthropoda; class Protura; order Sinentomata; family Sinentomidae; genus Sinentomon; species Sinentomon sp. SZTP_YWyxl. Next base: position 15,551 of record JASGXE010006437.1, read on the forward strand.
GTCTGCAGAGGAAAAATTCCACAGCATTCTCCAATGCCGGGTAAGCCAATTTTGGCTGCACAGCTGCCAATAAAATAGCAACCTAGAAGAGGCTGAAAAGAGCTGAAAACATCGCAGCAAAACGGTTGCTAGTCAGCGGACACATTTGACCCTTAATGCCTTTTTTCAATTTCCTTTGAGAACCCACGGGAAAGAGGTGAAGAATTAGGTTCTTCACCACCAGTGCCACTCAACCTTAGAGGCCCCCAGCATTCATTTCGGGGTCAAAAATTTGGGGTCGGGAGTGTTTTTTCACTGAACAAGATAGATTTGCAGGAGAGCTGAGAAACTGATCAGTTCACCAGAGAATCCCGGCACCTGGAGGCAATGTGTTTTCCAAAATTGTAACTTGCAATTTCATTAGGTAGTAACTATCTGCTGCTGTCCAACCTTATTCAGAGGTGGACCTGAGGTCACTGTGTGATGTTGGAGAAACGCTCAGGGCGATAAAGTCAACGTTGGTACCGAGGTAGGTACCTATTTGGTCTGGTGTGACATCTTGCAATAACTTTCCTGTGCAAGGTAATCTGCTCTGAATTGGCTTGTACGGTGTGGTAGTGGGCACTCCTGCTGGAACATGTCCTGAAATTAGTTTGGAAGTATGCATCTGGATTGATGCGCTGCAACAATTTTTTTTTCAAAATCCACTGTTGATCGTCCAAACCCACTACCTATAAGGGGCAATCTACTCAAGAAAGACAAAATGCACTTTCTGACCATCTTGAACAATCGGTCCTGCCATTCTTCCAGGCTTTGAGAAAACAGAAATGTGATGATTTCAGATAAAAAAAGGATTTTGCTGAGCTGCAATATGCATCAAGTAACAAAAATGCAAAACTGGTGTGGATGGGTTTGAGGTTTCCCTGAAAACTGACAAAAATGCCAACATATGGCACAATTAATTTACTCGACACTGTAGGTCATACATGTATAGTGGCGGTGGATTTAATGTACCCACACATGGGTTTTTCCCATTTAAATGTGGCCTCCGAAACTTTTTTTCTTTCTCTTTGTTCTTATGCAGGCGGTAGAAATTAAAGCGCCAGATTGCAACAAAGCATTCTAGAGGTTTCAAATTTTGACCTCGCTTATGAAAGAGGATCTTTAATTTCTGCATCATAGAGTATTTGCCGAAATCTGAACGGTTGCAATTTTTTACATGTATGAGTACATTAATACCGCCGCCGCTATACATCGCAACAATAATCAGGTTGTACCTATTTTTGTTTACTACAGAAGCGCAGAACGAGGATAGATCCTTCAATGATTGGTCTCCCGATGCATTTCCAACACACCGGTCACCTTGGTTCAGCCGATGTCCTTTTAGGGAGTAGCAGCCTGATTGCCCTGGAACGACAACTGAAGTCAAAAGGAGGTTACGAATCTGCCACCACCCTGCCTGCTACTTGGCGAAGGTATCATCACGAGCCGACGCAAGCTACCGCCTGATCCATTTTTGATCCCTATCCCAGTGTCTTGCAAGGTGGGCTGGAAAACATATTTTTGGAAGTTTTTTTGAAGTGCCTCGGCAGTTGCTATGACCAACCGCACCATGGGTACCTCCTCACCTACCAATTTCAGCAGAGAGCAGAATATTTTTGGATCCCTGGTCAAACATGTCTGGTTTATTTTGGCTTTTATACGATGTTGCTTTTTCGCTTATTGCCGATGCCCGAATTATGACATCGCTGAAATTTCTTGCATGCAAATTTAAACACAAATTCATTGAAGCAGGGATGTCCAACTGTGTTTGCCCGAATGTGCTGGCCTAATTCCACACGTGGCATAGAATGCGGAATTGCCTGTGAAATACAGCCACTCAGTAAAAGGCACCCCGGCATCCAGACAGCGGGTCGCAAGGGTTTTTGGAATTGAAAATCAAAAAGAGTGCTTTGGCATTCAAAATTAAAATTTTATTGAATGCTGAATAGGATCATCAAAATAATTCTAGTATTCCTTTGAGCCAGATTTCCATTTTCCCCATCCCTACAGAGTTGCAGCTTGGGATGTTTATTTGCAATGTCCAAAATCCTTTGCTACTCGTTTTAGACCCAATTTGGGTTTAGGGGTAATTAATTACTAAACTGCCACATGGGAGGAAGGAAATTGGAAAATCTGGCTTAAAGTAACTCAAGTAGGTACCTTGATTCGGATTTTCAATGCCCAAAACCCTTTGCGACCTGTTTTATAACGAATTTGGATTTTGGGTTTGCACCACATGAGAGTGGGAAAGTGGACATTTTGGCTGGAGCCTCAAATGTGCACTGGGCAGATATTTTTTGTCTGATTGATTTTCAGTGCCGTATTTTGGTTTTCAATTCTTAAAACCCTTAATGACCCATACCTGTTCTGCCAAATTTGGATTTTGGGTCAGACCACGTCGGGAAGGGAAAAATAAATTCCAGCGTGAAGGTGCTCTGGATGCTGTTTGTCTGAACTTCCTTCGTGAATTCCAAGGCTGTATTTCATTTTCCAATGTCCAATCCCCTTTGCGATCCATTTTTGACCCAATTTAGATTTTCACTGATAGATGCCTAAGTGATAACTGATAGGTACCAACTGCAGTGAAGTGCACAGAGAATAATGACATTCTTGTTCATGCTTTTTTCGTTGTGTTCATCTGGTAGCACTTTTCAGAGACCTATTTCGGGCCCTTTTCGGCAGATGATTCAAATTTGAATAAATTTCTGGAAATCTACACATCTCAAGCTGCATATGGTTTGTTACATATACCAATCGGTGGAACGGTCTCGGTGTTTGTGATGTGAGTTGAAGGCTTCAAAATGTGTCCTAATAGATGAGATTGGCAATGATTTAGCCTTTTTGGGGTTTGTTTACACTGGCTTTTTTTAATTCAGGCCTAAACGAATTAAAATTCTATCAAAATAACCAAAAATGAGGAATTCAGCCAAAGGGTTTCAGACCCACATTCACCCATAGGAAAAAAATGCATGGGGAAAAACTGTAATGTGTCATTGGTTTTTGCAGGTTAAATGTCAGTGCAGGAATTCACTGTTTGCACCCGAAAGCCTAAACTGATGTCAAATTTCCGTAATTTTTTCAGCTTCTGGGGGACTCCATCCCCGGAACCCCTACAATAGGATCCATCCCACGGACCCAAATTGGGGCTCCACCTCAGGACCAAAGACTACCTCAATCCGATTAGCTCCCCAAAATACTCCCCTGATTTCCAGTTACACGTAAACTAGATCTTGATACTCAACATTTTGGGTGTTCCCCAGGGGAGTGTCCTTGGCCCAAATTGTTTTCCATTTTCGTGAATGATCTCCCGGGGAAGCTTCAATGCAGCTCTTTCTTGTTTGCTGACGATTGTGTCATAGTTAATGAGATATCTCAACTATCTGATACGAGACGACTTCAAGCTGATCTGAGTGATGTTGAAAATTGGTGCAGATCCTCCGGCATGAGGCTTAATGTTGATAAATGTGTTTTGTTATCCTTTACGAACAAGTCCAATCCTGTCATTGGTAAATATTTTTTGTCAAATGTTGAATTGCCCTTCTCAGATAGTACGGTATACTTAGGAGTTACCTTCTCAAAGTCATTGGATTGGGGTAAGCATGTTGATAAGATAGTAAATAAAGCAAATTCAGCATTGTATTTTGTTAGAAGGGTCTTCCATAGAGCGAGTAGAGTGGTGAAGAAAAAAGTCTGCCTTGCACCGGTCCGATCCCTTCTCGAGTACGCATCAGCTGCGTGGGATCCATATCACCTGATTCATGTGGAAAAACTGGAAAGAGTCCAAAGAAGAGCAGCTCGCTTTGTGACTGGATGCTACTCTTTCCCCAGCAGCATAACATCTTTGTTATCTGACTTAGGATGGTCTTCGTTATCCAAACGTAGAGCAACCTCAAGACTGGTTGGGTTGTTTCACTGTCTTAATAACGTTGGCCAGACCTAAAAAAATATCTATTCCCCCTAACTACGTGGGCAGGCATGATCACAATTTTAAACTCCGGTCAAAGATTGCCCGCAGAGATGTGGGGAAATATTCTTTTGTGTGTAGGACAGTAAGGGAATGGAATGCTTTGAGCCCTGTGGTCTTTGGCAATGCTTGTGATATAAGTGCTGACACGTTTAAGAGAATTTTTTTGCAGAGGATGAATTAATCTGGTTTTTATCCTGTCTGGATAAATTGCATGATGTTTTGATTTATGATGTCTTTGAGTTACACTATGACAATACCTTCTGGTTGCTATTGTTTGAGCTACCCACTTTGTAATTTGCGCAGGAGAAGTCCATGCAAATTAAAACTAATAATAATAATAAACCCCCGACTCAAAAAAAATGTTTTAACACTGTTGGAGAACATGGCCTTGATGCAGATTTAAAAAAATGTTTTGCACGCTTTGGAATTTTGCGATGTCACATTCTGTTTAATCATGTAAATTATTGTGTGACAAGACAAACTTGGCAACCCTGGTTGACAAATCCTAATTAATTTTTGCTTCTTTTTTCTTTCTTTATTTCAGAATTGCTGGGGTCATGATCGATTTGTATTTGTGCTGTGAACTGTCTTCTTTCTTCTACCTTCCATGATCCATCGAAAGTGACTCTCACATCGAGGAAAAATGCTGAGTGGCCATGGTGTTAATTTCATCCACTTCATTATCCGCATTTACATGCTTTGACTTGTGCCGACTTCCCATTGTCATCTGTCTGCACCAAGTTTTTGCTCCAATCTCCAAGAACTTGTCAACCAAACAAAGATGCTAAGAAAGGCCTAGATCTGAGGCACAGGAGACTGTTTCTAATGATGTCTTGCTTTGTCTGTTTCTCGCAGCTCATCATCTGCCAGACCACATGCCTTATTTTTTAAAATCTTACAAAAAAAATTCAGCTGCTTTTGGCCCATTAATTGTACAATATTTTGCTATTGACTTTGCATTCGGTTTAGGGTTAGTCATTTCTCAACTGAACTGCAACCAGCCCATGTACGGATGGGTGTGCCTATGTATGGATGGGTGTCTACTATTTTTGTAGATTTACGCGCAGATATATTCTCTTTCCGGAGTCCCTGCTATTAGGCACAATGGCGTACCATTTCAACGCGGTTCTCCCATCAAAATAGTTAGACCTGTCACAATGAACATTTTGTTTGTTGCGTGCTACATTTCTATTAGTCTCTTCTAGGACAAGGTAGGCACTAGGTAATCACTCATCTGGCGATTTTTCTCCCAGCAAAAGATCCTGCAGCATTTTCCATGCCACTATCATCAAAAACATTTTTTCAAAATTAGCATTTTTCAGCCAAACAGGCAGGTAATTGATCATGTGCTGCGTCACCACCTTCGTTTTTCTTTTCCAACCAGGGGCATCATTGATGGGAGGCAGGGGCGACTGCTCGTGGTGAGTACCCAATGCACCGTTGTGGCTTGCTCGCTTGCACCTCTGGCATGTGTTTTTGGCTCGCCTAGTGTGAAATTTGACCTCTGGAACGTGGATGTTGCACTCTAAATGAAAGCAAAATGTCAAAATCTCTCAAGCTTTTGTGGGGCGCTGTCCTCAGATCCCCCGCCAGAGGTTTTGTCCCTTGAAACCCCAATGGGGTCCCAACGACAGGCTCCCGATTGAGTTGGTGCCCAGCTCATTCCCTGAGGATTGCCCCCTGCAAAACATGAAATGATGTCTCTGCTTGTAACGTCTCATTACCTATTTGCTTTGGCTAATTGAGCTTGGCAAAATGGCAGGTTTTGTTTTTGATAAATGGCCACACGATGTTGGTAAGTAACTATGGACAGGATGGTGCACGCTCACATCAAATGTTGCAGGATTCGATTCATATAAAAGTGAGGGGTGCTAATACCAAAAGCAATGTTCACCGCTGAGTTTATGTGCGAATGTCTTCGGATAACTCGGTGCGATATCCATCTGAATGCAATTCTGGAAGCACATTGAAACAAAGAGTTGCAGTGATTTTTGATTCAGTAGCAACAAACAGAGCTTTTTGAAATCCTGAGAATGCGCA
>JASGXE010006438.1:0-21516 GCA_030068105.1 Sinentomon sp. SZTP_YWyxl
CCATTTCGTTTCAAGAGCTCATTGAACTTGTTCTGAGAGCATTGGAATTATAGGAAACATTGAGCATGCTGCCAATTGTATTTCGCGAATATCTTTGTTTCCCAATAATTGACCGATTCTTGTGAAAATATAGATTTTCCAGAAAGGCCTTGGGTATGCAAAACTTTTAGCATAGAAAAATATGTTGTGTTCGGGCTCACTTCGTATCTGCAGACTGATAATTGGTTCTTGTCTGTCTGGAAGTCTTTGCAAAAACAATCTTCTCCAGTAACGCCAACAACGTTTTTGTGCCTGCACGCGATGAACCTGAAAGAATGGCTTAAAATCTACCCCTGTCCTCCTCAAGACATATCTATTCGGCTGTTTGCTGCTTTCGGAGTGCAAAGCTTCACTCTAAACACGAAGTTCAGTATGGAACACGATAGATGGGAAGTGTTCTTTTAAGAACATTTATGGAACACTTGGTGTGTTCTTGGAACACACTGAGCATTCCAAATCTGTGAAATTCCTGTCACAGATTTGGAACACATGAGCGATTTGGAACACCTTAAGTGTTCCATTGGAACACCTTAAGTGTTCCAAATCGCTGGAAATGGAACACTCAGTGTGTTCCAATAACAGACCAAGTGTTCTAAAAAGAACGCTTCCTATCTAAACCCGTGTTAAAAGATAGTGTTCCAAACTTAACTTTGTGTTTAGAGTGTATGTAAAGTGTAATCAGAGAACGTCTGTAAAACGTGCGGAGTGCATCATTCTGATGTAAAAATCTTAATTAGCGTGATTACTAAAGCGAAAGTCGCAATTGCTGCATAATATTGCGTGCGCTGAGCGGTGCTGAGACGAGCGAACTGTTCAAGCTGCGTGTCAACATTTGCAAAACGTGTCAGAAGCAAAAAACTGTGCCTTTTCGAACCGTTATTGTTCCGTCGCTTGATGACGTTTCTGTTGTGAACGCCTTTCGCAAACGGGCTCGACGACACTTGGTCAAGTACGATGGGTTAAGCAGGATACCCTAGATGAATGAGTATAGGTAATGAGAAAACATCTCATATAAGCGTCGAATGTCCTTCTATTTCGATCCAATTTAGTTACAGGTATTTTACAATTTAGATCCATAGCCAGACGTGTGTTATAGAAATGTCTATCATTCTCACAAACGCTTTTAGGAAAGTATGTCTTCCTTTTCCAAGGCCACAATTCGATGGAGCGCAAATCATTTGGCTAATTTAAGACCTGTCCATGTTTAGCTATACCAGTTTCCTTACGCTTCGGGAGCTATTCAGAACATAACACACCCGGCACTTATATGTACAGGGTGGATAAAAATGATGCATGCCTTTCCAATCGCGTTTGGAAGACATGACCAGGAATTGAGAATTGAAAAATGACAGGAGATTCCGATTCCGAAAGCAAAAGCAGGGAATTTGCAGATGCGACTCGTCATGCCAAGCTAATATTCCACAGGTTGCCAACATGTGGCTGATATTATTAGGTAACATCAAGCCTCGCCAAGATTTGTCGAAGACAGGATTTCATTAGACTAACTCAGGCGCCATCTATAGAACAATTGACAACATGGGGTGAACTACATCAAGCCCTGTGAAACTATGGACGGCCTCTGAGTCGGATCCTTGCGCCCATGTTCGAAAATTTTTGGCGGACGCTGTTAGGCTCCAGCCCGTTGGCAGAATTAAAGGGGCAAACGAAGGTAGAAATCACCCTGTGAAAAAAAAATTAAAATAAATTGTTGCGTCAGGTTCACTTTTAATTGAAAGGGGCAAAGGATGGTAGAAATTGGCCGGAAAAATAAATAGTTGCAATTGGAAATTTTTGCATGCCGGGCAGCTTTTGAATTGAAAGGGGCAAACGATGAGTAGAAACAGGCCTGTAAAATTAAAAATAGCAACGTGTGAAATTTGGCGATGCACGGTTGCAGCTTTTGAATTGAAAGGGGACAAAGGAGAATTTGCGCCTGTGAAAAATAAATGGTATGCAGCATGCGAAATTTGTTGCGATGTGTATTGCAGCTTTTGAATTGAAAGGGGCAAAGGAGATTGCGCCTGTGAAAAATAAATGTATGCAACGGTTGAAATTTGTTGCGATGCACGGTTGGCTTTTGAATTGAAAGGGGCAAACGAGAGTCAAAATCAGCGCCTGTGAAAATTAAATAGTATGCAACGTGTGAAATTTGTTGCGATGCACGGTTGCGCTTTTGTTGAAAGGGGCAAACGATGAGTCAGAAATAGCGCCTGTGAAAATTAAATAGTATGCAAAGTGTGAAATTTGTTGCGATGCACGGTTGCAGCTTTTGAATTGAAAGGGCAAAGCGATGAGTCAGAAATCAGCGCCTGTGAAAATTAAATAGTATGCAACGTGTGAAATTTGTTGCGATGCACGGTTGCAGCTTTTGAATTGAAAGGGGCAAAGCGATGAGTCAGAAATATGCGCCTGTGAAAAATAAATGGTATGCAACGTGTGAAATTTGTTGCGATGCACGGTTGCAGCTTTTGAATTGAAAGGGGCAAAGCGATGAGTCAGAAATTTGCGCCTGTGAAAAATAAATAGTATGCAACGTGTGAAATTTGTTGCGATGCACGGTTGCAGCTTTTGAATTGAAAGGGGCAAAGCGATGAGTCAGAAATCAGCGCCTGTGAAAATTAAATAGTATGCAACGTGTGAAATTTGTTGCGATGCACGGTTGCAGCTTTTGAATTGAAAGGGGCAAAGCGATGAGTCAGAAATCAGCGCCTGTGAAAATTAAATAGTATGCAACGTGTGAAATTTTTGCGATGCACGGTTGCAGCTTTTGAATTGAAAGGGGCAAAGCGATGAGTCAGAAATCAGCGCCTGTGAAAAATAAATAGTATGCAACGTGTGAAATTTGTTGCGATGCACGGTTGCAGCTTTTGAATTGAAAGGGGCAAAGCGATGAGTCAGAAATATGCGCCTGTGAAAAATAAATGGTATGCAACGTGTGAAATTTGTTGCGATGCACGGTTGCAGCTTTTGAATTGAAAGGGCAAAGCGATGAGTCAGAAATATGCGCCTGTGAAAAATAATAGTATGCAACGGTGAAATTTGTTGCGATGCACGGTTGCAGCTTTTGAATTGAAAGGGGCAAAGCGATGAGTCAGAAATAGCGCCTGTGAAAATTAAATAGTATGCAACGTGTGAAATTTGTTGCGATGCACGGTTGCAGCTTTTGAATTGAAAGGAGCAAACCGAGAGTCAGAAATCAGCGCCTGTGAAAAATAAATGGTATGCAACGGGTGAAATTTGTTGCGATGCACGGTTGCAGCTTTTGAATTGAAAGGAGCAAAACGAAGAGTCAGAAATCAGCGCCTGTGAAAAATAAATGGTATGCAACGGGTGAAATTTGTTGCGATGCACGGTTGCAGCTTTTGAATTGAAAGGAGCAAAACGAAGAGTCAGAAATCAGCGCCTGTGAAAAATAATGGTATGCAACGGGTGAAATTTGTTGTGATGCACGGTTGCAGCTTTTGAATTGAAAGGAGCAAAACGAAGAGTCAGAAATCAGCGCCTGTGAAAAATTAATGGTATGCAACGGGTGAAATTTGTTGCGATGCACGGTTGCAGCTTTTGAATTGAAAGGAGCAAAACGAAGAGTCAGAAATGAGCGCCTGTGAAAAATTAATGGTATGCAACGGGTGAAATTTGTTGTGATGCACGGCTACAGCTTTTGAATTGAAAGGAGCAAAATGAAGAGTCAGAAATCAGCTCCTGTGAAAAATAAATGGTTTGCAACGGGTGAAATTTGTTGCGATGCACGGTTGCAGCTTTTGAAATGGAAGGAGCAAAACGAAGAGTCAGAAATGAGCGCCTGTGAAAAATAAATGGTATGCAACGGGTGAAATTTGTTGTGATGCACGGCTACAGCTTTTGAATTGAAAGGAGCAAAACGAAGTCTTATAAAACAGCGCCTGTGAAAAATGAATGCAACGGGAGAAATTTGTTGTGATGCACGGTTGCAGCTTTTGAATTGAAGGGAGACGAATTTGTTTGCAAAGTGGATTGTCGGGCCGAATTTTATCGACTTTTTGTCATCCTGACGAAATGCCTTTCAAGTTAACGACTTCAAAAGGTTCTCTCTATTTTCATAAAATCTCTAGATAAACGGATGTGTTCCCGATTACTCACCTCCAGGTTCAACTCAATAGAGCCAATTCAACAGACGGCTGCACCTTTCAATGCAACAATGAAAAAGGAATAAGCCTTGTGCTTAGAAATAAATTTTTCGCACAGAAATCCATTGAGTTGACTGTTGAGTTGAACCTGAGGGTGAGTTGCAATGGGGAACGCAGTCGACAAACTGAGAATTACCTCAAACGCCCAGAAATGTTCGGATGTAATCAGATTTAGTACAACAATGAAAAAACGATCAAATAAAACTGTCGATATGAATGAAAGTTTCGCTTGAGATGTGAAACATTTCCAGTTTATATGCTGTTCTGATGCGGGGAAATCACAAACATAAACACCGCGCTGTCCAGATGGATGCCCAAAATAATTGTGGAAATGGTCAAAAGGCTTTACTCTGCGCTAGTGAACTCTCGATAATGAAAGCAAACTTGACCCTTTGCAGCAATTTTCAGTTTACACGTGAACCAGATTGATACTTTATACTTCTTTTTGGAAATATTCACACATTTTTCTCTCGCCCACATGTTTTTCTGACGCTATTGGAGCCATAAGGAATGAATTTTCGTGTGCCAGTTGTTGCTATGTGCATTAATTTGCAGTTTGCCGCAATGTATGTCGCCACAGAAAAATCTAATGAATTTTCAAAAAAAATGTAATGTCAATTTTTTGAATTTTCGAGTGAAGGGCAATGGAATTCAGAATCTCAATTGCCACGAAGTACGGCACTTCTTTTGTCTAACGCATTTTGCGGCGCATTCGAGATGGGAATTTCAATTGCCCATCCTTATGAAGAGTGGTAAAAATCTCCTCTCCGGTGAGAGGCATTTGTATGAGTCAATAAAAACCGAATATTTAAAAAGCGTTATCATTAAAGAATATTTTTCGACTTTACAGGTAGGGTCAAAGGTGCTCCCGAGAATTTGGTAGCTCTGCAGAATGCATTCCCTTATGAATCTCGTTTCGTGGCATATGTAAGATTGGTCATTTCAATGCTTCGTGCTAGAACATCCATCAAGTCTCCCATGGTATTCCGTCAGTTTCAAAGTTCCTGCCCGTTTTCTGTATGTCCTGATCGCTGAAAATAATCTGTGTACCTACAAGGCTGATCGCAATGCACACGGTAAGCTTGTGATTCCTGTTTGGAACATCATTTGAACACTTTTTTAACACTGGCTTAGATGGAAGTGTTCTTTCGGAGCATTTCTGGACACAATGCGTGTTCTTGGAACACCATTTTCCTATCACAGATATGGAACATAAACGCGATTTGGAACACACAAGCTATCTGGCACACTCCAAAATCCAGGAAACTTACCAAAAACTGTGCTCCAAATCCATTTTATGAAAATACATCTCTAAAAACACATTGCATGTTTCAAACATTTTCCGAAACGGAATCTTCTATCTAAGTCCGTGTCATAAAAAAGGCGTTCGAAATGCCTCTGATTTAGAGTGCAGACGTTGGAGCATCAGTTATTCTGGGATTAAACCATTGGCGTTTTCGCAATTATCAAAAGCATGCTGTTCGTACCTGCTTGAATTGGCGGATTGCTCCATTGATTCTCAGTGAATCGGCCGCAATATCGGCAAATCCTTCGCTTGGATCTCTCAGCTGCCTCAACGACGAGGAGATCCCAACCGGCATCAACGGATGGTGATAGCAGGCTGCAGATCCGTGATGGTGATGACAACAGATTGAACAGGCCTGAGGGAATAAAGCGATTTAAAAAGTAATGGTTATACGGAACTGATGCCTATAAAGTCCTTTTTGTTTTAAAATTATTCAATTTTAAACCCGCGAAGTTAAATACGCATGATTCTGTGTCACCTTCGCGCGCTGTCCATAGTTTTTCTCGAACTCCGAGGAAGACACCAGAAAGAATTCCCTCAGCCGGATGTAGTTGTGAGCAAAAAAGGAAAGTGGCCCAAAAATTCTGCACGCGAATCTATTAACTTAAAAACTTTAAATTCAATTAAATTGCATTTTCTGGCTTCACCATTTTCATACTAAAGCACAATAAATTTTCACATACACAATAGAGGAAAGTATTGTACATATCCTTGCATGAATGGGAACAATAAAGGACCTAAAACAATTCCCTGAGGCACTCCCGATGCAACAGAGAATTCAAAGTTGTGTGATCAACTGAAATCACCACCTGTTTGCGATTCTCAAAAAAACTCTTTGCAAGTTTGATAAAATGTATCTGGCACACGTTCCAATTTTTGTTGGAATGGTTAAGCGAATCATCAATCTGACAAGCAACTGACAAGGTCAAATGCCTTTGTGCAGTCGTGGAGAAATGGGAAGTATCAATAATGGCATAGCGTTTACCCATATGAACTTATGATGAATGAAATGACCAGCAGGAATGGCAGGAAATGTGTACGCATGGCATCAAGGGACAACATTTACGCACAGAAGAATAGAATGGATTGGGAAGGACAGAGGAAAAATTGTTAGTAAGAACGAACAACACGCGTAACTCACCTCTGGCTGAGAGTGTTGCCGGGGCATTCTCTCTCGACTGCCGCCAAGAGCATATCGACCACTTCTTTGCCTGCATTCCCTCACGTCAAAGGCTCGGCTAGGGCCCATCTTCATCGACACCACGCTCTCCTTGGAGTCAGACGTTGGCCATCCTGAGGCGTCGTATCGACATGTGGAGGACGGGATAGTTGATATGGATACTTGGGGTGGACCCTTCCAACAAGATGTCACTTCGGGTTGGTCGAAGTCAGGATTGAAATCATGTACAGTCTGATCAGGAGGGCAACAGAGTTCAATGTCAGGCACTGCCAAAGGCGCTCGTTTCTTGAGGGTCTTACGACGGGGATTGGGTTGTGGACGTGGTGTACTTTCACGGATGAAAGCTTCGTCTGTATCCCCTGAATCAATTTCCACCTGGGGGATATCGGACGAAGAAACCCCTTCGATCCCATCGCCGTTGCTGTTTGATATTTGGATCCTTGGTCTTGTTATAAGTGGCGTCAACTCCTCGCTGGTGTACCCTGAATTCGCCTGAGTGGTATCGAAGCCACCCTTGGGTACCAGGGATTCAAAGGAGTCAGCCCTTGTCGTGGTAGACAACGGGATCATTAGTGGAGTCGTCATTTTGGAACGCTAAATGCGTGGATCGCCAGTCTGAATCAGAGAATTTTTCCCTTGAACTTCACTTCGCTTCCAGTCAGGTTGAAGAGTTTTTGGCTTGTCTCCTGGCGGCTACTTTGCTAAATGGACATTTCAAATGATTTATGAGGCTGAAGGGCGACATCCTGGCAGACTAAAGTTGAAAAATCGAAAGTGAACGAAGGTGCTGCCGTCGTTCTTCTCCTTTTTACTCCGGTCGGGAATGGGATCCGTTTTGAAAATCTGAAAAAATCAGAAGAAAAGGAAGGCACCAGATTAGTCACTGTCAAATCTGGGATGATAGCAGGCGTAGTTCCGGCTTGAAATTTGGGAGACGTGGTGGTTCAAGCCATGATTTAAGTGGCAGGTTTGCAATTATGTTCTGCAACGATTCGTGGGGCGGGTACTGCTTCCCTCCCGACGGTAAAAACTAAAATTGAGGTTCGATGTTCAAATTGCCATCGTAAAAGAGACAACAAATTCCATGTTTGTTATGGTGGGTTATGTCTCCCGTCACCTGGAATTCTAATGTACGCCAACGTAAGTTAGAAAGTCAATTGGCTAAGAGACCGAGACCGAAGCCGAAGCCAACCGGTGTTCTTTGTCTCCAAGCAATATCCAGAAACCGTAACCGACCTGGAAGGCTCAAATTAAGACAAAAAATGGCCTGAAATCCTTCGGTCGCTTCTCCGAGGAAGTGTGTAACTGAATCTTCCTTTTTAGCCACTTCTCGTTATGTACCTGAAGTTATCATGGATGCCGGTATAGCTTGCGATCTGCCAGAGGCAAAATTGACCAAGGAAGAGTGTTAACAGAGTTGTCATGCAGTGTAAGGGTAGCTAAGCAACGCCTCAGTCAAATGTTATTGCGTGAGCATATACGCAGGTAAACTTATTGGTAAATCTATCCAAAAATTACAGATTTCCATACATTTAAACTCATTGTTGTTGGAATTGTTATAATCGTAGGCCAAAAAATGTTACATGTGTCCGGCGGCACAATTGTTTATGCATTGTTCTGCGAGATATGATCTTACTTGAAGCCACAAACATCTTGTCTATATCGAAGTTACGATGAACCAAACCGCGATTTAACACCGAAGCGACAGAATATTTTAGCCGCCGGATGCACTGGACCGCATGATTCTCTTTCAATTGAAAGTTCGTTACATGGTTCGTCCACACTGACCGCCGAAAGTCTTAAAATACAGTACATTCCAAAGGACTTATACGGAGCTTATCAGAAGTCCTCGAACACAGGTGATATTTTAAGGTACTGGTAAACACAGGGTCATCTAATTTACACAGGCCTTGGTGCAACTTCACGCCTCACACGAGTGTCATGATGTATTGCGGCGCTTGCTGCAATTGATTCGAAATTGGGCCTGAGTTAATTAATGAACTCCTATGCTCGAAGACTTTTAAGGAGTGTATTCTGCCAAATACCAAGACACACATTCAGAAATAAAAAATATATAAGTACGTAAATTTTGCATCGTTTGGTGTAATTTTGAATCCTTCGACTGATAAATCAGGGATTTAGCCTCCAAAAGAGAAAAAATTGAAGCGACCAATGGCAGAATATACATTCAGAAACCGGGATCAAAAATTTTGAATGACATACGAGCAGACGAAATCAATTCAGGTTGGTTATGGCATCCTCAAACTCTCTTGAATATTTTGCAGAAAACAGCTCAAATTCATTTGCCAACTCTTTTCTGCAGATAGACCTAACACGACCTACAATATTGACTGCGCGACCATTTTGATGAGTTTCAACGAATTTCGCAAATTTTACTGCCCGGTTTTCTTTAAACGCAGGTTTTTCTGGGTTATGAGGTGCTATTTCCGCCTGGCCTTGATAAGGACGTTGGCTTCATTTTGTTTAAGAAAGGTGTCATTTGGCTCTACACAGGCGGTTAGAAAAAAGGAACCTTCTGGTTTCGATACCGATTGACTATGCACATGCGAATATCCTCATCTTCGGGAATCACTTGAAACGTGTTGATTTCCTCAAATGTTACCCAGAAGAAGAAAACTCATTATCGCGCGTGCGCTTATCCGCATTTCCTGTGAAAATATATTTTTATGAAGATAAAAAATGTTCCAAATTTTATAGCCTGCCTGTACATAAATCCTTTGCGTGTGTCCTAAATTTCTCAGTGCTGTGTCAGCATGAAGAGCATTTGCCCCTTGATGGGGCCTTGTTTGAAGGCAGAGGGTGAATGGAGAGATTCAATTTTTGTTGGAATTTTGCCGTGTTAAACATTTCACGGTTGCCTATAGTTGGGCGAAAGGTGCATTGTATGAATCGCTCTGTGTTCCGGATATCCGTTTCCCGGTTTGTATAAATTACACAGGAAACAACAAATAGGTTTGCGTGTGGAAAAAATTGCACGCGAACATCCTTAAAATAAACTCGACACCAATTCGGGCAAAAGATGACCTTTCCGCGTGGATTTTATTTTTTAAAGCATCTGAACGAGGAAATGGCGCTTGCATCAGTGTAATGTTTGCTTTCATCGAAATGCAGCGGGTTTAAAATATTACTTGACATTGTGTAATGTTTGCACAATGTCACACAACGTCTGTTGGAAAATTATTGGCCGCACATTTTTGCGAATAAAAAACACAAAAAGCTGATAAAAAAGACGATCAAAATAGGAATATGCACAGATCACGCAGGTGTTGCTCATCCACGGGAGAAAAGTTTGCAGTTTGCAGTCGTGCAATCGTGCAGTTTCACGCCTTACATGAATGTCATGATGTGTTGCGGCGTGTGTTGACATTGGTTCTAAATGGCGCCTGAGTTATAGCAAATGAACTCCAATGTGTCCAACAATTTTAGCGGGGAATGCATGTTTGCAGAAAAAATCATAAGATTGTGGCGTTATTGATGTGATGACGTTAGTGACGTTATTGACGGTAGTTACGTCAGTGACGTTAGTGACGTTTGTGACGTTAGTGACGTTAGTGACGTTAGTGACGTTAGTGACGTTAGTGACGTTAGTGACGTTAGTGACGTTAGTGACGTTAGTGACGTTAGTGACGTTAGTGACGTTAGTGACGTTAGTGACGTTAGTGACGTTAGTGACGTTAGTGACGTTAGTGACGTTAGTGACGTTGGTGACGTCAGTGATGCATGCATGTGACGTTAGTGACGTTAGTGACGCTAGTGACGTTAGTGACGACAGAAACGTTAGTGACGTAGTCTAAATCTCTTCGTCAATCTTTAAAGAGAACAAGATGACTAACTGTATTTCCCATTTAAGATATGAGCCCACACATCAAAACTCTGCTAAAAATGCATGGTTGTAACTCGAATTTCTCCATGTGAAAAACGTTATCAGTCACCAAATTCATAAAAAAAAGTTGAGCCCATGTCCATTCGACATGTCATCATATCTACATTTTTTGGATTTACGAATGTGATGAAGATGTATTATTTTCTTCGGAGTCTACCAAAAATCCTCGAACACAGGAGACATTTTAAAGGACTATTTAACACAGGGGCCATATCTAATTTCCACAAGGGCTTGATGCAACTTCACGCCTTACACGAGTGTCGTGATATTTACGGTGTATGTTGCCATTGATTCTAAATGGCGCCTGAGTTGACAACAAACTGCTATATGTTAGAAGACTTTTGGTAGGGGGGCGCATGTTTGCAAATAAATTAAAATAGCCCTGTTGATATACACGTACATAGTTCCTTTCAAAAATGCTCTCGAAATTTATTCAATCTTGTGGTTTTTGTGAATGTCTTACATTTGCATCGGAATTTGTCAAGGGCATGGGATCGTCTCCCCGTATTCAAACTGGCTACCAGGTACATCGACCCCAAATCAATCCTATACATCAATCATAGGAAAAATATCGGACGACCCACCGAGGTGTCGCTGCATGATATGCCATCATTTCCCCCAGGAAAAACTCAACGCCAGCACGGAAATATCAACGTAATCCCCATCACGAAAGATCCTAATACGCACAGCATAATTAATTTCCCTGCTTTCTAAAGAAAATCGTATCTTCGCTTAAGCCCGCATGCACTGAATACTAATTTCGAATTAATCACTATCAAGGATTTGAAGTCGAGACACCTATATTGATGCACTTCTTAACTTGTCAGAATGCTTGTCACGAAGAATATTGCAGGAAATCTCCGCGAAATCCTGAAGATAAATTAAAATTTGATTGGTAGCAGCCTTAACGTGTAGGACAGGATGATCATTTTAAACTTTACATTGAAAATATTCCAGACCCCGCAGTTCAAATATTGGGCGTTTACCTTGCTGTCGACCTTTCGTGGGGAAATCACGTCACTCACACACATAAGAAAGCTCGGAAGGTTCTTGGGATCCTGATGGGCAATTTAAGGTGGCCTCGCACCAGGCCAAGGTTAAAGCTTATTATTCCCTGGTCCTCCCGATCCTGGAATATGCATGTGAGGTGTGGGACCCTTAACTTGCTAGCCACGTCTCAGAGCTTGAGCAACTTCAACGTTATGCTGCAAGATTCATTTGTTCTGATTATATTCATGCCACTTCCGTCTCAGGCCTGCTGACAGAACTTGTACTTGCTTCTTTAGCTGCTGTACACAAAGAGCGTAGGCTTAGGTTCCTGCAATCAATTATACATGATGGGGATTCCGTTATTCCTCTTCCATTCGAATTTCGTCCAAAGGTTTCACCACGGCGTTCGGACAACGGATCTTTTATTGAGGCCCCGTGTGTCAAATTTTGCCAGCATTTCAGTGGCGTGCTGGCAGGGGGGTCAGGGGGGCAACTTGCCCCTCCGGTCGGGGAACAAAATGTTTCTCGGTAAAATTTGTAAAAGTTAATTTGTACTACATAAAACGCCAAAAACGCAGTCAACTTGAATTTTCCAAAAAAGGCACGCAACATTTCAATTTTTATTTTTTTATTATAGTCAATGCCAACGATCTCCAACCAAACAACGGAATGACATGACATGTGCCTCAGGCCTCTACGGCAAGCCAAGCAACACTGCACTGCAGCCATTTTTACCGACGGACGAAGGATTTCTGCCGAAACCATTTTTTTTTTGGTAAAATGGGGCCTGGCTGACCGTCGGACATTGTACCGGTGTCGGAAAAAAACAGGAAAAACTTTCAATGAAAAAGTGTCGGTCAAGGACGTCCAATGTGGAACACATGCTGATGTGTCGGTCACGACACATTTTTCTGCAAAACGCCAACAGTGGAAAACAGACAACAAGGTTGTCGGTTTGCCAAGGCCAAGGTTGTCTCCATGCTGGACAACCTTGGCCTTACGAAAAGTCCGGAAGTTGAGAAAAATGCCCCCTTATCGAAAATTATAGTTTTTCAGCATTCATGATTCAGTTGGCCTGAATCATGAATGCTCAATGCCTGAATCAAAAAAAAGATTCACAATCCCCCCTGCGAATTTGTCAACCTGCCCTGAGAATTTGCAGCAAATTTACAAACCCCCCTACGAAATTGTCGACAAATTTCCAATCCCCCCTGCGAATTTGTCAACAAATTCTCAACCCACCCTGAGTATTTGGAGCAAATTCACAGTCCCCCCTGTGAATTTGTCAACCTACCCTGAGTATTTGCAGCAAATTTACAATCCCCCCTGCGAATTTGTCGGCAAATTTGCAATCCCCTCTGCGAATTTGTCAACCTGCCCTGAGAATTTGCTGCAAATTTACAATCCCCCCTACGAAATTGTCGACAAATTTCCAATCCCCCCTGCGAATTTGTCAACAAATTCTCAACCTACCCTGAGTATTTGCAGCAAATTCACAATCCCCCCTGCGAATTTGTCAACCTACCCTGAGTATTTGCTGCAAATTTACAATCCCCCCTGCGAATTTGTCGACAAATTTCCAATCCCCCCTGCAAATTTGTCAACAAATTCTCAACCTACCCTGAGTATTTGCAGCAAATTTACAATCCCCCTGCGAATTTGTTGGCAAATTTACAATCCCCCTGCGAATTTGTCAACCTACCCTGAGTATTTGCTGCAAATTTACAATCCCCTCTGCGAATTTGTCGACAAATTTCCAATCCCCCCTGCATATTTGTCAACAAATTCTCAACCTACCTGAGTATTTGCAGCAAATTTGCAATCCCCCCTGCGAATTTGTCGGCAAATTTACAATCCCCTTGCGAGTTGTCAACCTACCCTGAGTATTTGCTGCAAATTTACAATCCCCCCTGCGAATTTGTCGACAAATTTCCAATCCCGCCTGCGAATTTGTCGACAAATTCTCAACCCACCCTGACAATTTGTCGCGACAAATTCGCAACCCCCCTGCGAATTTGTTGACAAATTCATAACCGCCCTCAAATGGCCATTGGTGTTAAAAGGTGAACCAGGGTGGTCAATGGTGGTCAATGGTGGTCAAATGTGTCAGTGATGGTCAAAGGTGGTCAAAGGTGGTCAATGATGGTCAAGGGTGGTCAAAGGTTGTCAATGGTGGTCAAATGTGTCAGTGATGGTCAAAGGTGGTCAATGATGATGGTCAAAGGTCAAAGGTGGTCAAAGATGGTCAAAGGTGGTCAATGATGGTCAATGGTGGTCAAGGGTAGTCAAAGGTCAATGGTGGTCAAAGGTGGTCATTGACGGTCAAAGGTGGTCAAAGGTTGTCAATTGTGGTCAAATGTGTCAGTGATGGTCAAAGGTGGTCAATGATGGTCAATGGTGGTCAAAGGTTGTCAAAGGTTGTCAATGGTGGCAAATGATGGTCAAAGGTGGTCAATGGTGGTCAAAGGTGGTCAATGATGGTCAAAGGTGCCAATGATGGTCAGAGGTGGTCAAGGGTTGTCAAAGGTTGTCAATGGTGGTAAATGATGGTCAAAGGTGGTCAACTGGGTCAAATATTAATCAAAGGTGTATAACGATGGACAGATGGTCCAAGGTGGCCACCCATGCCTATCTTTGAGCATAATTGACCACACTTGACCTCCATTGACCACCATTGACCATAATTATTATTCACCTTTGACCACGTTTGACTGATCTTTGACCCCTTTGACCACCTTTGGACATCATTGACAACCTTTGATCACTTTTGACCATCATTGACACCTCTGACCACGTTTGACCATCATTGACAAGAATTGACCACCTTTGACCATCATTGACCACCTTTGACCACCTTTAACCATCACTGACACAATTGACCACCATTGACAACCTTTGACCACCCTTGACCTCCTTTGACCATCATTGACCACCTTTGACAGTCATTAACCACCATTGACCACCTCTGACCATCATTGGCACCTTTGACCATCATTGACAACCTTTGACCATCATTGACCACCTTTGACCATCATTTACCACAATTGACCACCTTTGACCAACACTGACACATTTGACCACCATTGACAACCTTTGACCACCCTTGACCACCATTGACCATCATTGACCACCTTTGACCATCACTGACACATTTGACCACCATTGACAACCTTTGACCACCCTTGACCATCATTGACCACCTTTGACCATCACTGACACATTTGACCACCATTGACAACCTTTGACCACCTTTGACCATCATTGACCACCTTTGACCATCACTGACACATTTGACCACCATTGACAACCTTTGACCACCCTTGACCATCATTGACCACCTTTGACAGTCATTAACCACCATTGACCACCTCTGACCATCATTGGCACCTTTGACCATCATTGACGTCCTTTGACCATCATTGACCACCTTTGACCATCATTGAACATCATTGACCACCTTCGACCATCACTGACACCTTTGACCATCATTGACCACCATTGACCACCCTTGTTCACCTTTGAACACCAATGGCCATTTGAGGGCGGTTATGAATTTGTCAACAAATTCGCAGGGGGGTTGCGAATTTGTCGCGACAAATGGTCAGGGTGGGTTGAGAATTTGTCGACAAATTCGCAGGGGGGATTGGAAATTTGTCGACAAATTCGCAGGGGGGATTGTAAATTTGCAGCAGATACTCAGGGGGTTGACAAATTCGCAGGGGGATTGGAAATTTGCCGACAAATTCGCAGGGGGGATTGTAAATTTGCTGCAAATACTCAGGGTAGGTTGAGAATTTGTTGACAAATTCGCAGGGGGGATTGTGAATTTGCTGCAAATACTCAGGGTAGGTTGAGAATTTGTTGACAAATTCGCAGGGGTGATTGGAAATTTGTCGACAAATTCGCAGGGGGGATTGCAAATTTGCAGCAGATACTCGTCAGGGTAGGTGGACAAATTCGCAGGGGGATTGGAAATTTGCTGCATATACTCAGGGTAGGTTGAGAAATTGTTGACAAATTCGCAGGGGGATTGGAAATTTGTCGACAAATTCTCAGGGGGGATTGTAAATTTGCAGCAAATACTCAGGGTAGGTTGACGAACTCGCTGGTGGATTGTAAATTTGCCGACAAATTCGCAGGGGGATTGTAAATTTGCTGCAAATACTCAGGGTAGGTTGAGAATTTGTCGACAAATTTGCAGGGGGGGATTGGAAATTTGTCGACAAATTCGCAGGGGGGATTGTAAATTTGCAGCAAATACTCAGGGTAGGTTGACAAATTCGCAGGGGGGGATTGTAAATTTGCCGACAAATTCGCAGGGGGCGATTGTAAATTTGCAGCAAATACTCAGGGTAGGTTGACAAATTCGCAGGGGGGATTGTGAATTTGCTGCAAATACTCAGGGTGGGTTGAGAATTTGTTGACAAATTCGCAGGGGGGATTGTAAATTTGCCGACAAATTCGCAGGGGGGATTGTAAATTTGCAGCAAATACTCAGGGCAGGTTGAGATCAGAAACCATCGATGTTTCAGGGGATTGTAAATTTGTCGGAGGGATTGAGAATTTGACGGCTCATTTCTGACAAATAATCAGGGGGGATTGGATATTTGCTGACAAATTCACAATCCCCCCTGAGAATTTGACGGGACTGACTATTTGTCGCAACACCGGCGTTCTCACCAATCCAAACTGGAGGGTCCTACCAATTTATGCAAAAAAAGTAACAACACAAACGCAGACATATTTCTGTCAACTGTGCTGCCATCTGTGGAGTTTCACAGCGGTTTGAAACTGGGCAATACCGTAAAAGATGTCACTATAATAATTTCGTTTCGTCTTCGCGACGGAACTTTTGAACTTCTCGTTCTCGGTCAATAGATGGCTGGAGCAGTCATGAAGAAGCGATATGTCGGGGACTTATTTTGATTTTCACTTTTTGCTTTTGAAATTCAACCACTGGATGTCTTCCGTTCGGTGTCCCAAACTCGAAAACAACCATTTGGCATTCAATCTATCGCCGAGCCCCTCGTTGGCAAGTGCATGCGAAGTCGATTTCACCTGAACTCGAGAGGTGGTTGCCAAGGACAGGGTAGCCTATACCTCGAACGAATTGTTTTCTGTTTCAAAAACATATCTAGGGCGCAGGCCCAACTTATTATGGACCTTTTTCATTCGAGCGATGGGTAGCCGAATTCAAGGTCCTATCTTCAACCCATAGATGAGTATACAGTTTAAATAAAAATTAGCACTTCAGATGTCCACCAGGTTTGATCTTGAGATTTCGTTTTTTTTCATCCTGATTTTTTGCTCCACATTCATTCGCAGGCAGCGCCTTCGAGGCTGTAACGTGAAGCGAGATGTGTGTTTTAATTGCGGCAAGCTCAGCGGTAGACAGTAACCTGTTGACCGCTTCTCGTGCCGGCGTTTGACCCGAAGGCGAAGGCAGGCATGCCTCGTTCAGAATTCCTGAATAATCGCGCCCGCCGTCAATGCGTTCGCTGCCTCGTTCGCCAGGTCGCATACACGGTGTGCCGGTTGCTTGCTTGTGTGGTTGAACGTGTTCTTAGCACATGTTCACACTGTTTTCAGGAAAGCCACACCTTGCATATCCAGAAAATTGACGTCTTGGCTGCAATTTTAACGATTCAGTCATCGGTCTGTTTTTATTGAAGGGAACCTCAATGGAGAAAGGCGGTACTCCAGGAGGAAGTGTTCCCATGAGTGCAACAACTTCAGTGTCCTCTTCCGCAACTTCCTCAATGAGCAACTTCCAGTAATGTGGATTTGCCGTGGCGGGCCAAAGTCGTGGCCCTATATGGGGACACCTGAAACCAAACGTGTACCACAAGGCTCGTGCAGACAACTTAGAAGAACTCCGGGCGGCCATTTTGAGGGTCTCTAACACCATCACGCCTGACATGAACAACAATGTATTTCAAGAACGGGACAAGCGTGTCCACGATTAAAGTGTCGCTGCAGATGGAGCACATTTTGAGCCTCTGAAACACTAAATCGGGCAGGACGATTATTCCATCTAATGTGGTGCACCCAGTACCTTATTGCAGTGACTGGCTGATTGCCGAACTCATATCAGATTTGCGTCCGAGTTTTCTTCCGCATTGGCAGTTATTAAAGGCGAAAAACAATTTCATAAATGACCGGTAAATTCCTATTCGATCTGTATATGTATACACATGTGATGTCCGATGCACAAACCAACCCGCCAACGCACATTTGAAGAATTTCGAAAAAATAATTTAGGTGTTCAACATGTCTTGTAAACGAAGGTACCTACCTATACCCAAATGACACACGCACACTACAACACAATTATTTACGTCACGCAAACCGAAATATATGCTAAAATATAAAATTATACAATGCTCAGAACTGGAAACCCGTGCCCACCCGAAGAAAGCTGCCAGGTTAATTGCTCTGCTATACTCAAAGATGGTGGGGCTCCAATTATTTATAGGCTCCAATTCCTGGAATGATCATTCCCACAAGAAACAGTTGAGCTTCAAAGGGAGATGTGGGGAAATAATCTTTCATGGCCAGGACAGTAACTGAGTGGAACCAGTTGCCTGATTCCACTTTAAATCTTCCCCTCAGTGTCCCTGCCTTTCATAGCGTCTCACAAAATCTTGCTAATGAGCTCTTTTGAAACGTTTGTGTTTGTGATTTTTATTGATTCTTTGATGTTGTAAATTTCTGTATTCAGTTTGATTAGGCCGAAAATATAAATTCAAATCCATTGGTAATTTTTCTTGATTCGCCGCATTCATAGTGATTGTCCGCACCGGATATTTTTTGCAAATATCTTGCAAATATTTATTGCAAATATTTTAATGATTCGACGCATTCATTTGTTTCAAAAATGATTGGCCGCATCGGATATAGAATGACGTACCCACGGTCCAGGATATACCTAAGTGTTTTGTTAGAGTGTTTCATATAGGCTATACCAAAGAACGTTTCAAACTTGCTGAATGTAATCTGAAACGACTCACGAAAATCTGCACAACAAAGCAGACTTAAACATCAGTACCTATTTTCAACACGAGAGTTACTCGTTTGCGATCAGTAACCTGTCGAAGATACCATGAATATTGTCTATTCTGCGCGTGGAGACGGTTTGACTTTTTCATTTCACTTATCTTTTGAAAGGCAATTATCGCCCTAAATTTGCATAGCCTGCAGGAATGTAAACCACACCCAAATATTTTTCCTCGAAATTCACAGTTATGCACGGATTCAGGAATTTTAATTAATATTTCCGCACGCACATTCCACATGGATGCCGCCAGTATAAATTTGCATGCGCTTTACGAGTATAGAATGGAATTTGAGCTGAAACATGACACCAAAGCAAAACAAAAAGGAAAACTTGCGCTTTTCCACGCGTTTCACCAGCAGAGAGGATGATTTGAGTGTCACACCCACAACACCTCCCTGCGATTTTTCCTTTGCTTAAACGAGCTATTCAGAGCCGTATGGATTTTACAAAAGAAGAACATGTCCATAATGCCAAAACAGTATAGGCATTATCACAGATTGGATCGAACAATATGCATGCATCAAATGTTTGTAGATCAAATTACGAGTATTATGGTCTAATCATGAATTTTGGTGCTCTCTCCTTGATGGACGAAGAGCTCTACTGTATTTGCTGGTGCCCTTTTTCGGAACGCCTTGAGCACTGCACAGAATCCAGTCCTCGAAAGAAATTTGGGGCAAGGGGTGGAATGGCACTGATAACATGTGGAATGTGGGCATGCGGAACAGTTTCTGCGGAATGGCAAAGACACGACAAAGACACGACCGCCAACAGAGTAGAATTAATGCAGAAATTCCGTAACATCTCGTATGGTGCATCGCTCATGCCCCATACATAAGTGGCCGATGAAAAAACAGCCCCCAACGATGACACGTCCACCTGCTTGAACACCATGTTAGACATTGTTCTTTCGATGACTCTATTTCAGTGACATTGTTAGAGGCGCTTCGAACTTGAAGCCGATTCGTCCTCCGTTGCGAGGGCCGATTCTGTCGGTAATGCCGTTCGCCAGATAAAAACCCTCTAGACTTTTCCCTGTGGGGGAAAGAAATATAGGCCCACAAGAAATCATATACGAAGGAAAGGAATCCCCGAGAAACCGCCATTTCTCAAGAGTTTGCCATGGAAGCAAGGACAGTTCACGATATTACAATTTTCCGAAGATACTGATTTTTCCGCAGACTCTTCTTTGTTTCTTCTCAATACGAGTATGTCTTTGTAAGTGAAACACGAAGTTGGGGCCAACTGTCACAAATGTCCTCTTCGGCGAAGAAATCTTGTTTCGTTTATAAGTGGTTGGAATGAAAATGAATCTTGATTTTTATCATAGGAACCAAATGTCTCCGCAGGCGTCATCACGGTATAACAATCAAGAATTCGTTTTATTGCTCCCTCCGAGATGAGAAGAAAGCATATAGGAGATTTCGATGGATCGATCATTGAATGAACAATGCAGGCCTGGATGACAAATGCACGTAAAAATTGGTAAAATAGTAAAATGCACTGAAACTACGAACATGGGAGAAATTCCTAAGGTCAAGCCATTTAATTTCAACAGGGCTTTTGATGCTTGTTCCACGCATTTCACGCATGCCTTGTGTTTTACCTCCATGTTGTCATTATTTCTGAATGACGCCTGAGTTGGTATATTTTAGCGACAAGTGCATGCTCGTTACCTCCTATGCTTTCTTATCTGCAGGCTCTTGGCTCTTATCAGGGGGTGGTTATCAGGTTTGCTTTCGATTTGGAGTCGGCTCTGATTGTGACGTCATGCGCGGATGAGCAGTCTCCCACTTCATCGGCGGTATACGTATTCTTCAGTTTTTACACCCAAGGTACCTCAATATCAGCCTGAACTTAGGCGATTTATTTTCACTTTGGTGTAAATCTGAAACCGCAGGCGAACTTATTCAAGCATGAAATTTTTTGGCAGCCAAGAAAATCAGAGGCACCTGCTTAAATTTCGGAGCGCTTTTCGCTCGATCGGTAGCTTTTCCTGTTGATTTTTTTTTGAATCTGTAGCCACTTCAGAATTCTGCCTTTCCGTGGGGTATGGTTCAGGTTTTATTCTGAACTCGGTTGTGATCGGTGTTGGTAGTTGATCCTGGTATCTGATCCCTACAGATTGAGTGACCTGCGGGTTTTCACTGATTGTGCGCAAGTTCAGCACAAACTTCCCTTGGAAGTGACAAATAATCATGTGTTGTAAAGCAATTATTCTATCTGTCCTCTGAGGTGGAAGATTTATGTTTGCCTCGAACTGCGTCGAGAGATCACCATGCTCCAGGTTATCTGCTTGAATAAAGCATAAAGAATGTTTTTACTGGATGTTAGACAGGATCGTGTTTTGAGACGATATTTGATAAATCCTATTTCTGTATCTATACGAGGGCCACCCAATGTTCATTAGATTCTCCATGTCTTTTCAGAGAGTTTTGCTCTTCGGACAGGAAAGTTAATTTGCGAAAAGTGGAAGTCTGATTTTAGTCTTGAAGTCTGCTTCGAGGGGACAAATTGCAGAATCTAATGATACCCAAGGAAGCAACTGAAAAATGAGCCGATCGCAAAGATAATGTCCAGATAACCCGCATAGTTTTTTTTTTCTGAATTTTATTTTCTTCCTTTCCCACAACTTTCACTAAAACAATCGTCGATGTTCAGAAAATCTTTGTTATGTGGACTTGCCCCCCACTACTTCCATTTTTTAATTCGCTTCGCCATTTTAATTGGCTTCACTTTGAACTTTTCTGCGAAGGCCAGTGGGTTTCAATAGGTGGTACGTGTAAGGAGCATCCCAAGCCGTGTGGTGGGCAGCGCGAAGGTATAATGCGCCAGAAAGAAAGCGAAAATTAAAACCATGTTCACAAATGCGTC
>JASGXE010006439.1:0-20781 GCA_030068105.1 Sinentomon sp. SZTP_YWyxl
TAGCGTTTCACACAAATTCAACAAAATCCACATGAAACAAAAACACGAATTTCGAGAAACTATTTCCTGTCCTCGTATGTACATATCGATAAACCATTCAAATTTATAGGTTAACTATTTGTACAAAGAGACAATAGCGGCTGCGCCACTGTCGCCGCTTCGTGGTCGCTGAGGCCTTCGTCCTCGTCAAGTCTCTTCCTGATTTTGAAGGGGAGTGGGCGTTAGGCTGACTTGCACTCTCTGTTATGCAGGGGCCTCTGTCTGGGGCCCCTCATTATTATACTCTCGACAAGATCACGATTTAAAAATTCGCCTGTGGAACGAAAATGTCGGCAAAGATGTCGGCAAATTTTCTTTTTCTTTTTTGGGACGCACCATATCACTCATTCGAACTGGCTTCCCAGGGATGTGTTCGCGAACCCGCTAAACTTGGCCACTTTTCAATCTCGATTGGAACCTTTGCGAGAGTCATAGAATTTCCGTTCTCTTTGTTATTCATGCCTTTTTACATTTTTTAAACTTTTGCCTGTAATTGCATTGCCTGTAATTCCATAACTGTTATTGTCGCGTTTTTAATTGGAGGTAACTCCAAAAAAATATGATTGAATTGAATAAGTTTTTTTTTTAAGAATTGACTTACGACAGTTATTTATTTCACGCATTTCTTACTCCCACATGACTGCCACAAGTTTCGAAAATGAATTTTTCTGGAACAAGTTTCTAAAATTACTTTTTTCCTAAAATGATCACAAGTTACTTTTTAAAAGAACGAGAGTGAGGGACTTGTTTCTTTCACATGACTGCCACAAGTTCCAATAAGATTCGACAGTTAGTTACTTATTTCAAAAATTTGAAAATCTCGTTCACACCTCGTCGCTTGCACCTGTTCACATCAGAGCACCGAAGTTATGCAACGTTGGGCCAGCATAGCTCTTGTGTGGGGAGACAGTCCTTGTACCCTGGTTGTGCTGCTGGCAGGGGGCTAAATGGCCAACGTCCCTCGTCCTTCGGCTGGGACGTTATACGCAGGCGGACCCATGTGCAGAATCAATACGCCCGTTAAAGAACACGCATCCGCGGGTCCGGAAAGAGGCCGGGCGATTTACACCACAGAGAATGCCATCCGACCCGCAGAAGCGAATGCTGTATGCACCGACAGCTGCTGTGACATGAAGTACGAGCACAACGGTAATTTCTAAATTCCAAACAAATCGCAAGAATTTCGACCAATCCGATGCGACCGAAATCGTTATGACGTAATTATGAAAACAGTTTCATGAATACAGCTTTCCGAAGCGATTGCCGGCAGCAGCTTCTGTGACCGAGTGGTCTTGACAACCTGCTGCCAATGCGGAGGTCACCGTGGTGGTGGTTCGAATCCAAGCTGGGGTAAAAATTTTCTATTTGAAATACCGAAGTGTTTTTGACATCAGTGGCAGTTGTTGACACCAGGAAGAGGAAAGGTTGGGTTGGGTTAGGTTATGTTAGGTTCCCAGCAAACAGCGAGTGTAAAAAATGTGTAAAAAATGTGAAAAATAAGTGTAAAAGTGAAAAGTGACATTTTATTACACATTTTGTACGTAATTTTTATATCCATTTTTGTTCACTTTTTTACATATCAGAAAAGTGAACATTTTGTGACACTCTTCTTTCACTTTTCTCGGCGCGGCGCTTCCGTGCCATCATCCTAAGTCGAAAGGCAGCTGCGCATGCCCGTGTCATCAACCAGGGACAACGCTTCATTTTCCAGACGCGTCTGTCCCAGTCTTCTGGGTGGAAAACACAAAGGCAATGCGAAAATATCTGAGTGTAAAAAAACTGTAAAAAAAGTGTAAAAAAAGTGTAATTTATTTTACAGTATCAGATTACTTTTTTGCGCTAGATGGCAGCACATGTTAGGAAAATAATAATTCTGCAATGCCAAGCCAAATTGATTGCAAGTTGTCGAATTCAATTGAAATTCTAATTGCTGGCAATTTATACCAATGTTTGGGTGTGCATTTGTGTAATTGCTGTGTTGCCAGCACGAAATAATTGTGAATCAACTCCGGGCAAATTCGTTAAAAAGAAGATGCATACCGCGTCGGATTACATTGACATTCGATTTGCCGAACAACGATTATTTCAGACACTCCATGCGACTTCGAAAATTTGTTGCAATTGGAGGCATTGGTGCCGACTTTTAGTTGGACAATCAGAGACTGTTCTAACGGACAAGGCCTCTGCTTGTTCAAACTTCTCTCGGGGCCAATGCATCCATTCTTGAAATGATATCCTGGAATTCCTATAAAGTGAAAACTAAATATGAATGGACAGCCGTGATGCAGTGAAGGGAAGATGATATTGTGAATAAAATGCATTTCTGGTGTTCGAAAATTGAAAACTCTTTTTGTTTCAGTGCGACAAAAGTGTCCAAAAAGTGCAAAAAAAGTATCCAAACAGTGCAAAAAAAGTGTCGAAAAAGTGTCAAAAATGTGAAAAAAGTGTCAAAAATGTGTAAAAAATATGTAATATTTACGTAAAATGTACACAAAAGTGGGACATTTTTACACTAAAATAACAGTTTTTCTACGTAAAATTTATACACTTTTTACATAATTCTTTCACTTTTAAAAGTGAAATAAAAGTGTAATAAAAGTGTAATTCTGCTTGCTGGGTTAGATTAGCTTTAGATGTCGTTAACGCGGTTTTAATTTGGTTAAGCACCTGATTGGTCGAAATTCTGGCGATTTTTTTGGAATTGAGAAATTCGCGAGCACAACTTGCCGCACTGGCATCAGGGCGTTCGGCGTTCACAAGTATAAAAATCCATAACAAACGACTCCTTTCTCAGCGAAAGTCTCCGAATGACGATTCTCAACAGATGAATCGACTCTTGCTAAATGCGCGGATGCAAAATGCTCGGTTGGAAATTGCACGGTTGCAAATTGGACGGTTGCGAAATGCGCGGCCGCAAAATGCACGGTTGCAAAATGCTCATTTGCTAAATGTTAGTACCTATAAGTTTATTGTATAAAAGTAGAAGTAAAAATGTTAGTGTAAAATGTTGTATGCCCTTTGTCCATAACTTGCTTGCTGTGGGGATATCAGTGGGGGAAGAATCAAAACTCCGGGCTGTAAGGTAGCTTTTTAAATGAGCTTTGATTAAATTTCGATATTTCGAAAATTTGGCTTTCAGACCGTGTTGATCGACAAAAAAAGAAAAATCACTGTAAAAGAAAAACAACGATTTAGTTAGACCAACTAGAACTAGACAAAAACAATTTTATGATTTAACTGATCTACCTGACATCCAGAGGGACGCCTCTTGTCCAAAATTGAATTTCAATAGAATAAATATCGAAAAATTCTCCTTCGCTTCCAATGCGCGATACTTTTTGTTGCAACCTGCATCAGCCCTGGAAAAAAATCAAAAATTGCCGCTGTAAAATCATGATCAGCACAAAATTATCAATTACCGCTTTTCGACATCCCCAACATGCCGACAAAGGTAGCACGCCTTTCCTCTTTACCGGATCCGCCGGCGATAGCCCCGTGGTCTGACAGCCACAAAAATGTGCCCCATGCCCCTCCAAGATAACCAGCTATAGAAGGCCATCAGGTGGGCGTTGACAAAGCTAAAAAATTCGACGTGGCGAACTGACGCCCCCATATTTTCCCTCATCAAATATTGTGTAAAAAGTTCGGGGGAATGCCCCCCTGCCCCTGTGACATATGCACCTCTTGTTCAAACATGGATATCGAATTCCGAGACGCAGATGAGCAAATAAAAACCGGTTTTGTGGCGTAGAAATAAAAATTCCTCAAGGAGATACCCGCGGTTCTTGTCTCTCTGCATCACCTGAAACCCATCTCTGACTATTTTCTGCAGATGGCCTGATCTGAGGATCAGCTCGAAAGGCAAAATTTATGTCAACACCAACAGAAATCACGAGATGAGTGATTGTCCCTGGTCAACAAAATGGAGAAGCGTGATAGCACATGAGACGTGAAACAGTGAACCACCTACCTCATGCATGACAATTCATCTGATAACTATTGAATTCCTCACAGAGCTGAAAATAATAAGGTTACACAGGATAGACAAACGAAACGAATACGAACCGGAACTGTTTCAGAAAGTTATCGTGCATCTGTTCCCTGTAATTATTTCACTCCACTTTCAATGAAAACGCTTCCTTTGCTATTCCTCATATTTTTCCATAAAATATTGGCGAACGACCTGAGAGGTATCAGCTGGCGTGGTGCGGGTAAAACGTTTTTAACGGGAACAGGACATCTGGCCCTGCGCGATTTTGCAAACTCTGCCGCGACTTTAGATGGCAGAGAGCGTTTTTTTGCAAGAATGCTCGATTGGGGCGTTTCACTCGCAAGAAAAAAATATCGTGTTTTTTCTTATCTAAGGCTATCTGAACCTGACCCAACTCTGTCCCCTCTCGGAAAAATCAACGCTCGCTTGGGGCCCCGGCCTGCCATCTTAAGTCGCGGCAGGGTTTGTAAATTGGCGGCCGAGACAGCTGGGCCTGCGAACATCTGGTTGTCGGACGTTTGGCCGCGTATAACATCTGGTCGCCTGACATCTGGCCGTCGTGGACAGCTGGCCACTGGACAGCGGCCGCTGGATGTTTGGCCGCTGTTGACTGTTGGCCACCACACGTTTGGCCACGGTTCTGGGACCATGTGATCGTAGAGATAAGAAACCAATTAACGGGAACTGTTAAATCTATTGCCCAAAAATTATGCCGTAAACTTGGGTCGTTGAGATAAGTCACGTCACTTCCTGGCTCGCCCAGGGGAAAGCCTCGTCTATACAGTGTCTCCCAAAAGTCACTTGACAACCCCAGAGACGTGCATTGCCGGTTTGAAGCAACTCTGGGAGTTTGGAGTGGAATTTGTTCCAATTCGAATGGATAACACCTGCAGCAGGCAACCTGCCCAATCTGAACCTGAAATATGAAGAAATAGGGTTGGTGATCAACCTATTTAGGTTGATGTATGACGCTTTGAATCAGAATAAATACCCACCTTTACGTCGCGGACTCGAAACCGAAAAAATCTCGGGTCACTCTTGAAAATAGGTTAAGTAGGTACCTCTGCTATTTGTACTGATACTCAATTTGCAGGATTGCCTGAACCCTTAGGTTGGCACTGCAGCCACTTTGCCATTCCATTCAACATCCTTCGCTGGTCGTTCGTACATCCTCATATGTGACATTCCACCCACTTTGCTACTCTATTCAAGGTCCCTCGGTGGTCGTTCATAAAGGGTTTTCTTTTCCAGAAATTTACATTGCGATAATTTGATGTCAATTTGTGCTCAACAAAGTGTTTCTAAAAAGTTAGTCTTCCGACCTTTTAACTTCTGAACGAAAGAACTACCATTTTTTAAACCATAATTGTGCACCAAGAAATAAATCTCACATGTTCCATGCAAAACAATCAAACTCTTGGCTGCGCTATTGTCGACTTCAATCTCGATTTCCGCCATGGTCGCTAAACCTGAACTTGAAATATATTTGTTTTCTGAAACTTCATCGTTAAGTGTTCAGAAGGCAAACATATTTTCAGTGCTGGTTTGGCGACCATGGCGGAAATGGAGAATTGAGGTCATGGCGCAATTCCTGTTTGGTCATGGCGAGAAGCGGCGACAACGGCACAGCTACGTTTGATTATATTCGCATGAAACATGTGAGGTTCATTTTTTGACGCACAATTTTGGGTGTAAAAATGAAAGGCCTCCCGATTTGAAGTTAAATTTCGAAAACTCCCGTTTAAAAACTATTTTGTTGCACAGAAATTAACTGCAAACTGTCGCAATGCGAAATATCCGGCTCAATATATATTAATACACAGAAAATTCCGAAGAAGGAAAATAGGTGTCAGCTGCGAACTGCAGAGAGACAAATCACGGCAATGCAGAGGCTCACAAACTCGCAATCATCCGTGCGATGGGCATGCTCCAAAAAGGCAGGGTTGCTTGAGGCATAAGGACTTGACTGGGCATGGGTGGATTGCTTCTGATAAGATTGCTAAGATTGCTAATGATTTGTCACGTCATTGCCAGCGTTGCGGCCAACTATGGTTACGGCTCTAAACTAAAACTCGGAGATCCCTGCTGGCCGAAGTTCCCGAGCGTTTCGACGTTATCCGGTGTCGCGTTTGTTCGAAATGATAGTTGTGGATAAACAACGGATCTGTCGGCCAATCCCGACGCGGAGAAAAGCGACGGAGATCTATCGAGACACTGCTGTTCGATCACTGCTCGATGCTTGCACATGTAAATACACGGAGTATTGCTATGATGATGCTTCTTACCGCCAGAATATTTCCATTCAGACAGTTTGAAATCCGTTGAAACACGTCACATAGTTCGTCTGCGTACTCTGAATGATAAAATAAGCAAATATGTATACTGTAAGGCTATAATCGGCTACCCATCCTTACATATCCGGACCTATTTTCTTCGTTCAGGCGTTTTTCCCACTTTTTGCGGATCGGGACTTTTTCATATCAAGTTCGTTTCCTTGTGCATTAGCAAGGTGGCCAGCAAAAAAGGACATTGTGGTTTCGGTGTTTGGGTTAGGCGGCTTCGCCGTTTGGGTTTCGGCGGTTTCGGCGGCTACGGCGGCTTCGGAAGCTTCGGTGGTAGGTTCCTTTACGGAACTGTTAGCCAATATTTCATGAATTACGTACTACCATACTCAATATTAATTTAATAAAATTCGTAATCCAACCCTCAATATTTCATTTAAATATGCATGCATATGCATGTATTTTATTCAGATTTGCTATAAATGCAAATATCACTTTCAGCAAGACATGACAGCACATGAACAGCATAAAATGATAAAACCACATTTTCAGGACAACATTTGTAAAAATAACGTGCAGAACAAAACACAGGATATAGGCTATGAAATCAAGAAAAAAATAATGAAAAAGGAATTGACCCACACCTTGTCCAAACGACTTGCGATGATGAAACAAAAAGATCAATTCAAATGAGGAAATGAAATTGAAAATATGTTCAAGCATGATTTGCAAAGTTTGTAATGACATGTGAATCCTTGGGGAGGGAATTCCACTCCCGAATTGTTCGCGGAAAAAAGGAATTGTAATGAGCATTGCACTTTATTATCGGCATTGTGTATTTGAATGCATGCGACCTACTTCCAGAGAAAGTGCTGGCTCGTAGGTATATTTCATCAGGAAGAGACATGAGTAGCGAACCTTTGATGACCAACGATATGTACTATACCAACCTCAACATTTCAGAAAATTTGCGAATCCCATCCTCAATATTTCATAAAATTTGTACTGCCACCCTCAATTTTTCATAAAGATCTTTTTTGATTTCCTCTAGTCAAATGTTGAGACACGTCAAACAGTAAAATGTGGCAAACAGTAAAAAACAAAGAAGAATAGCTAAGCTCAAAGACAGCGAAAAAAAATGAAAAAAGTCAACCAAAAAGACCAGAAAAGAACGAAATTGGCACATTGAGTGAAATTGCCACGGTGTTCACATACGGGTAGAGTTTTGAAAGTTTATGGTAAAATTGGTGGTCACTGGGAATTGCAGTCCCTCGCGGTCCTGGGAAAGATTCTTTTAAAATATGGGTTGAACCATATAGAGGAGCTCGTACGTGGGTGTTAAAATGAGTTCGACGCGGAGTTTCAATGCGTGAGAATGAAAGTGGAAGGGGAAGCTTGGATCGCCCTGACAGAATGTCAGAGAAAAGGGCCAAACGTCTGGATCTCCGTCGCTCAAATAATGCCCCCAGACCAAGGGCGGAAAGAAAATTTGCGACACTAGTTTCACGTCTAAAATCTGCTGTAATAATTCGCGCTGCCAGCCTTTGGACACTCTCCAATGAAGAAACATGACAGACTAAAAACGGGACCAATACTTCGCAGGCATATTCTAACTGGGGTAGGACAAAGGTAGGACTTTTGTATGCAAGAGGCTTGGCCTTTGTAGAGGCATGGCGAAGATTCATATAAATATAATAACCCATCAGGGATTTTTTGCCCAGAACTCCCTCGCGCAGAGATCGCAAATCTCTCCAAAATGGCAGGGAATTCTTGGCTGCTATACGGCGCAAGAGATGAACTCACTGAAATCCCGCTTCATATTTCCAAATGCTCAGTTGCCAAATGCACCGTTGCGAGCTGCACGGTTGCAAAATGAACAGTTGCTTTATGCACGGTTGCAAAGTGCATGGTTGCAAAATGAACAGTTGCAAAGTGCTCGGTTGCAAAATGCTCGGTTGTCAAATGCTCAGTTGCCAAATGTACGGTTGCAAATTGCACGGTTGCAAAATGCACGGTTGCGAAATGCACGGTTGCGAAATGGACGGTTGCAAAGTGCAAGTTGCGAAGTGGACCCAAACCCGAGTAAAAATTGTTATGAAACATTAGGAGTGGGAGTAGAATTTTTTTAAATCTTTCGGGAGCAGCGAATTTTATATAAAGGAGTTGCAAATTTAATCGCGTGTTTTTATGAAATATTGGGTGAAGTGTATATTTCGTATGAAGATATACAGTGTTTCCCAAAAGTCACTTGACAACACCTGTATAAGGAGAGTACAAGTATACAAATTTCATGGCATACCCTATTTCACACAACACCGGCAGGGAATACAGTCTTCAAGAAACATTTTGGATGTAATATAAACAGAAATGACCATTGTACAAAGTGTGTGGCAAGCGCGCCATAAGATAATCACAAGCGCGCCATATGAAAATCACATGAGTTTCATAACATGCAACCGAAAAGGCCCACCAACGAGCTTAAACTGTGCGATAATGGTGCGAAGCATTTCACAGCGCCTGAGGTCCTGTTTTCATTGGTCTGTTTCAAACACCGATCGAATTTAAATTTTTCTGAAATGCTTTTTAAAAAGATAATCAAGTGAAATACCAACCGAATTTCATATAATTCTCGAAGCACGACTTGTGACTCAATCTCAAACGTTCGGAAAAGTTGTACGTGTCGTAATTAGTTGAACAAACGTCGGTTCCTTTCGCAACAGATGCGGCAATGATCGTGTCCAATTTCGCATTGTCGATATTCTTCCGCTCGCCGAACTTTGACGTCGTGTTGTTAATAAAGTGGCAAGAAAGAAATAATTTCTTCGATGAAAAATATTAAGAAAAACGTGCTAATTTTTTTAATTAATTTCTATATTAGTTAGGGTGACTTAAATATATGAAAACGGAAGAACAACATCCATTGCATCAAATGCACTAGCTTCAGCAGCTTGCGTCAGATAATACGAATAATACAGATAATTCGTAATAAAATAGCATCAGCTTTCTAAGTCGAAAAAGAAGGTTAGATTTACACAAATCAGAGACAAAGAGACAGCAGTCGTTATGTACAGCGGCAGCGTAATTAATATACCCATACATGTGTTTTTCGCATTTAACTATTGCCACCGAAACGTTCTTTCTTGCTTTATATTCTTATGCAGGCGGTAGAAATTAAAGCACACAATTTTTTTGGCCTGGGTTATTAAAGAGAATCTTTAATTTCTGCTAGTGTTTCTGCCGAAATCTGAACGGTCGCAATTTTTTACATGTGTGAGTACATTAATTCCGCCGCCGCCAAGCTTGGAACAGAATGGTCAGATGTTTGCCGGCGTGCTATCCCTCGAGGCACGGTTTGCTGTACAGGAATGATGAGAACTTTCCCCAGACAGATTTTATTTTCGCACTGGGTCACCACTAAGGCGAAGGACTTTGGGAATTCGTTAAATCGTCTTGTCGGATCATGGCAGCCTCTACTTTACATTTAGTCACTTACATTGTCATTTACATTACTAAATCATTAGTCATTTACATTTGTCAATACTAATTCAACAGTCATTACGAATTCATTAGTCATTTACATTAGTCATTTATATCAGTCAGAGACATCAGTCATTTACATTAAGTAAGGTGCGTATCTGTTGGAATTCGATGAAAAGACATTCCGCAGTGCTATGTTACGTTGAGAACTCGTCCGTCAAAAAACAGAGTTCAGATGATCAGCAGAGAGGGGCTTACCCAACCAAGGACCGCAGGCGTCACCAAACCATTTTGAATCATTCATATTGACGTAGCGTGCCATTCAATATCTCAAAAGGGAAAGAGACTAGTCATTCCAGCGATAGACAACGAGACAAAATATGTCATATTGAAGGCTATACAGGGTGATTCAGAAATATAGTGGACAAAACTTCGCCCACGTATTCCTCTGATGATTCTGAACAAAAAAGTCTTAATGAACTAATGTCCGCAAATGCACAGGTTGGCCGTTAAAAGGGATTTCTTTACCAGTTATCTAGCGTACGTGCACTTTTCCAAACGCACTTGCGGGTGATCTGAGCATCCTAAATGTGTCAAACTTGACAGCTGGGATCTTACCCATCAAGCGCATTGTTTCACATTCCAAGTTTTACCAAAAAGCATCCCGTATATAAACGAACGGCGGTGCTGTCCGCTTGCAAGTGTTTTCATATGACTGACCTGTGTTGCGGGTCAAGTTTTAATTTCCGCCATCGTAAGCATATCAGATCTTTCATCGCTGTACTGATGGCACAATTAGACGAAAAAGGCCAATTAGATTTTCACAAATTTAAACAAAACTGCAAGTTAAAACAGAAAATAACAATTATTTTCTCCATATTTCACTGCAAAAAAGAAGTTGAAGCCATTTTGAACCAGTTCGAAGCCAGTTTGTAGCCAGTTTGAAGCCAGTTAGAAGCCAGTTTGAAGCCAATTTGAGGCCACTTTGACACCACTTTGAGACCAATTTGAGACCACTTTGAGATCACATTGAGACCACTTTGAGACAACTTTGAGACCACTTTGAGACCACTTTGAGACCACTTTGAGACCAATTTGAGACCAATTTGAGACCACTTTGAGAACATTTCGAGACCAATTTGAGACCGCTTTGAGATCGTGCTGATTTTCGAATTCCCGACAACTGCGCCAATTCGATGGGCGCCAAACGGTACTAGTTTGAACGAGTTTGGGCTACTCTACGGCTGGTGACTTATTTTGCTGGTCGTGCTGTGTTGAGCATCTAAAAGTTTTTAACAGTTGCCTTTTTATATGGAAATGGCCAGGCATCTGTAATTGATATCGATCTGTCAACAGACATTGCCCGCTGACCAAGACGGAGAATGTACGTCCCTTGAGACGTTCGGAGCGCAACGCTCTGATAGCAAAAGCTGTAAAGGATGTATTAAGAGGAGAATATTCCACGAGGAATGCGGCCAAAGCGTACGGAATTAGTAGGGTTTCCATTACGCGACTTACGAAGGCGAGCGCAAATTGCACTGGAAGGGATATCACAACACATGCCCGAAATTCAGCCACAGAAGTAGAAGGCGCTGCGCCACCCAAATGTGCAAGTTATGCTCTATGCTCCTCCTCATAGCGATTTTCTTCGTAATGTTGCCACCTGTGGCAGAAAAGCAGACAAAGACGCAACGGCATTTTGAAAAAAAAATATCAGCGATTGCTGTCGCAGGATCCTGAAGGGTGTAATTAAGGTCGGATCTGAAGGTGTAAAATCATTGCGACCGTTCAAGTCTGTTATTCGTGCACTAGCAAAAACGAGAACCGGCGTGTAGAATAAGCGCCAGCTCAGCAAACAAAAGGGTTCAAGATCTTCCTCTACTTATCAAATTGGCGCTTCAGGGCATAGCCTGATCAACGTGTTTATAATGCTCAATAAGTGGCGTAATTCGGCGCTTTGGCTGTCGCCAATTTTTATTTGTCCGCAAGAGGCGCGAATGTCGCTCGGTGGCCTACTGCGACAAGTAAAATACATTGCGACTATACGGCGGTCGCGGGTTGTCACTCACGGAATCTTAAATTTCTCTTGAACCGATTCACGGATTTTGACAGGACTTGCTGTGCTGGAAAGCAGAAAAACGAGCGATTTTGGACGTGTATAACAGCCCCGAATTTTTCGCTGGTAAAATGCTCAAAAAATTTCAGATACAAAAGTTTCTAAGTTAAAATGTGATAAAATTCCGGGTTCCTGCCTCACATTTCCAAAGATTGCGCGATTTTTTCCGTTGTAACATAGATTTGACCTACGGAAGAGTTGTAGAGGAAGCTTTCAGCTTTCCAAAAATACCAAAATCATTGAATTTGAACATCACTTGACCATTTTTGAAGAGGAAACGCGACATGGAAGCATAGGTACTTTTTTGTTGCGTCAAAAACAAAAAAATGCTTAGTCGTGTTTCTTCTCCATAAATGATGTTCCAATTCAATGATTTTGGTATTTTTGGAAAGCTGAAACCTTCCTCTATAACTCTTCCACATGTCGAAACCATGTTACCACGGGAAAATTCGCGGCCTCCAAGGGAGACGCGGCCTCATCCCCGCTTATTTTTGTGCAGAAAACAAAATGAATGCTTCCGCTTCGCGTCCTTTCTTTTTTAAAAGAGCCAAATGGTGTTCAAATGCAATGATTTTGGTGTCTGTGGATAGCTGAGGGCTTCCTCTACAACTCTTCCGCAGGTCAAAACCATGTTATAACGGAAAAAATCGCGCAATCATTGAAAGTATTCAGCAAGAACGCAAAATTTTATCTTGTCAAAATTTGAACATATTTTTTCCCCGCATGACTTTAAGTTTTGCCCGTGAAAAGTTCGGGATAATTTTATAGTCCTGAAAAGGTCTAATTTTAAGCTTTCCAACACAAAAATTTTGATCAAAATCCGTCATTTGGTTCCAGAGATATTAAACTGTTCGTTGCCGATGCACAGCGACGCATAAATCAACCAGAGCCAGGAAAACCGGCCTCTTGACGCGACGGCAGAGAAAGGAAAAGAGCGAAAATTGGCGCTCGGTGGGCGGGGAAGGGCAATGAGAGTTACGGCACTTATAAGTATTAGAATCACGTTGGCCTGCTACTCACAACCAATCTGTCCATTGGCAGGAGTACCGTCCAAACCGTCACCATTCCACCCATTCAGTCCTGAAGCTTATGAGGACCAACTTTCAAGAATTGCAAAATCTGCATTTCCCAGGATACCGACGCTTCTGGAGAGCTTGCTTCACCTATTTGAAGTTGTTCCTGACAGATCAGTGCAAGGATAATTCTTGTATATCTCATAAGCAGTACCATAGTGTGTGCGCCATTGGATATGCTTGGGGTTTTCCTACAACACATCCTTAATACATTCACGACCGCTTTGCCCTTTTCGCTCTGGAATCACAGCTTTAACACATGCACATCACAATGATGATGATGTGGAAGCGCGGACGTCACGCCCTTTCAGTTACCTGTAAACGGAGATAGCCGCCTCATATCGTGCCCGTTCGGCAAATTTGGGTTTTTATGCTTGTCGCAAAAGCTCTAACCATAGGTACCACACAGTGATGGTACACTAGGCTGAAAAGTTTCTCCACGGTCCTCCCCTAAGCGGAATGAAATCAGGAGGTAGTTATGTAAATTTTTCGGGTCGGAAGTTGGAAAATAATTTGGACCCGGATTTTGTGAATCGGAAGCACTAAGTTCAAACTGTATTTTCTGGCGGATCCTCAGTTTGTGTTTTGTGACCCCAGGTTGGCGAAGAAAATGTTCGAAAAGTTCAAGTTTTGGTCTTCAGGCTGAACATGGACCCCGCGAATGGCAATGATTTTCATGAACTGCTTCCTAACATGAATGAGTACTTTGCACAGACAAGGCGTTTCTTAAAAATGTGAGGTCACTTCCTGCAAAAACCGCCTGACCTTGGCCATACATGAGGCTCTATGCGATTTCTCGCCCAAAAGTATAGCACCGTTGAGCTCAGAGAAGATAATC
Organism: Sinentomon sp. SZTP_YWyxl; assembly: GCA_030068105.1. NCBI lineage: Eukaryota > Metazoa > Arthropoda > Protura > Sinentomata > Sinentomidae > Sinentomon > Sinentomon sp. SZTP_YWyxl. Next base: position 13,817 of record JASGXE010006439.1, read on the forward strand.
GTTTTGGCCTCATGGGTTTCTTAACCAATCGCTTATCAATGGTATTTGTGAGCGAATAGTTATACATGTATATGAACTTTTTTGAGAACCTGGTAACATTTGCTTGAAGACAGATTTTTATGTCATTAAAATGCTGTGCTTGCAGAGGTATACCCACTAATATGAAACATCTGAAACAATATGCTCACAAATTGATTTGGATCAATCTGCCGCTTTTGACATGTGTCACGTAAGTCAATGCATATCGACAACGCTAAATTTACGACGCTTTTCAGTAGTGCACGGACCCACAACATAGTGACTAAATGCTGTCTTGAAAACAAATACTGCCATGAATTTGTCTCATTACGTTCTTGGGGTCTCCTTTTTATTTCATCATTAAATCATTTATTTTTTGAACGAAGCCCTCAAGGGATCACATGCATCTGCCCCACTTGCACAGTCCTACCTGCAGAATGGAACCCAGCCTCTACTACATCCTGTAACCATGTCTCTATTTTCCGTGCACAATCAAGAGATCGAGAATCTGCATCTCGCAATGCCGACTTTCGTTGCTTTGAAATTTTGAATACTTGCACGAACGGGTACCGTGTGTTGTCAGAGGATATGGCTATGATAAATGTTAACTGCGGAGCACTGTTGCTGGCTACTCCATATGGCGCTGTCTCCAAAACCTACTCCTGTGGCCTTCGTACCGCCTCCACCAAACTCCCAAACCATCTCCATCTCCACTGCCCTGGCTACTGTGGCGGCCACTCTTTGCCATCTGGACCATTTCGATCAGCCAGGTGAGAACAGGTAGCCCCGGTGAAACGCTCTTCGTCGCCAACATTAGCACAGATCAGGGGCTGCAGTTAATGTTTGCATGTTGTGGGAGTCCCCCACGTGGGATGCCCTATCTTATCACATTGCACATGTATTGTCTTGATTTTATTCGTACCCTGTATGAAAAATTTTTGTTAGTTGGCATTAGTTTGATCTCTGGCCAGCTATAGGTGTGCAGATAAGATTATTTGTCCTTGGTTTTTCGCGTATGAATGGTTCGATTTGAATTCTTACATGTGTCAATTTTCTTACATGTTCTGTCTGTCACTTTGTGTATTAATTTGTATGTAAATGCTCTTTCATTTTGTGAAAAATAGTTTATAAATAAGTGTGATCTATGCCTATGAATTAATTCCAGACTTTTCATTCTAGAAAGCCGCGGAGTGGCTCGAATATGAACATTAGCCTGCTTGAAAAGCCTAGTTGAGTCTCTGTGAAGCAGATCCCTTGGACCGTGCGCCTTAATATGTGGGTAATCAGATGTTTCAAAGTTTAATCAAATCGAGGGAACGTTTGTGAAAATTGCGATCTAAAAGGACTGAATGCCCTGCCGTTGAACCCCGACCATGCATAGGAAAGTTGACTGTACACTGTCACTATGTTAACAGTGGCGCAAGAAACTATCGGGCCTTTTTTCCATGCTGGAAAAGCTGAAACACCGCATAGCGAATGCTGCCTCCTGGAAATCCCTGCCATTTTCTTATCTTTGCTGCACTGTGAAGAACTTATTTTTATCTTTTTAGCTGCTTGGAACCCAAATAGAAATTGTGGTTAAAATGTCTGGACAGTGAAGATACCAAGACCAGCTGAGCCACTAAAATGGGAAGCTTTTCCCGAAGGGATCGTGCTACCCGGTTGAAAGGTCATGCCCGCAAATTTGAGTTTTGTGTACCGTCAAAATTTATTTGAAGAATTGTATTTTATGCACTCCAAGTTTTCGAATATGACATGCAGTGTGAAGCTGCATCAAGCTCTGTTGATATAAGGTTAACATTGCTTTTGCCTGGCACTTAAAATGTCTCGTGTGTTCGAATACATTGGGCTGACCCTGTACATATTGTGGAGATCCTCCAGCGGATGCGTGTGGCCATCTGCAAATCACACCGTTCGCCGTAGTGTTGCATCAGGAATTCATGGTTAAAGCCTTTTGTTTTTCCTGCACAACTGCCATCTCCTTCTGCAGCGCGACCCGATTCTAAATCGCTTTGGAGATGAAAAGCTTGATTATACCTTTGCCCGGTATCTGCTCTATGTGCATTTTTTCAAGGCAATGAATTCACCAGATGTGCGTGCTATAGAGTACACCCGTGCAGACACTTTTATGCTGAGGACGTTGTCAGAGGCATTCCTTCTTTCACCTACCGCGCCACATTCATGTTTATAATCACAGTATAGTACGATCACTTTCATACCTGTCGACCAATCAGAGCCGTGCATTTGACCGTCACGTTTCTGCAATTTTTAAACTTTGAATCCGAGCTTGGTCCGGGTGGCCTAAGCCTACTTCGCGGGGACAAAACAATTCCTTTCCTTTTGTTCCCGAAATTCGAACTCCTCTACATACACAATCCCCATTGTTCGCACCTATGCTCCTTCCTTATGTGCATTCCCGAACTCGGGTAAAACAATTGTCTTGTGTTGTAACACCTGGCCTGAACGAACAATGCAGCAGCGCTCCATTCCTTTCATGCCCATAATTCTATAGCCTTTTGTGCGAACGCCTGGCCGAAAATATATGCACTCTATTCTTTAGTTTGCACACCTGCGTTCTTTTTCAAGCTCGTCCCCGATCTCAGGAAATATGCAGCCTTTTGCCGCGACACCTGGTCTCGCTGTTTCCTGGCTCGCTCTTTGAGCTGTGGCGAGAACGTAGCTAGCAAATCAATAGGCCTATTGTTCAGTCTCCCCTCTCATACGCAAGAACTTGGACTGCATTTCTCCGCATATACTAAATACGCCGAATGCGCGTGGTTTGCCCAGTTCACATTGCGCAACTTAGGAAACATGAACCGGATGATTTGACGTCATCAGTACACCAAGTGTGTACCTTCCTTTCTTGCATCTACCGTAACAATAAGCATCCCGGTTGTCCTTGACCCGAATTCCCATACACGCAACTAAGCGAGCCCTTAACTTTGCTTCTGTAGATAAAATTCCAGGAAACCATCTCCGAGACAACATGCTCCTGTTCTCTGCCACACAATTCCTGGTTCCAAAACACAGTACTTATTGTTTTAGGTACATCTGGCTCTATGGTCAAAAATTACAATATTGCATTCACGATCCCCATTTCTTTCATTCGCAATTGAATGGAACTTGGACTCCATTTCCTTCGCTTTTCCAATCCCCTTGTTCGAGCAACTGTCCCTGGTGTCTCCTATCTCGCTCTTTGAGCTCAGGGAGAAGGTAACCAGCAATAATTCAATAGCCTATTATTCTTTTCCTACCTCGCATTCCTGCTCCGTGAAATGTCATAGACCGTTGTTTGAACATCTGTGTCCTTTTTTGAACAGGTTCCTGATCTCTGGAAATATCCAACCTTTTGTCTGAAAACCCTGGCTCGCTCTTTGAGGTCTGGCAAGAATGTTACCAAAACTTCTCTACGCCCGTATTGCTCGCATCACCTCGCATACCCTGTTGAATAAAATTTGGACTTGCATTTCTTTCGCATACACCAAAGACTGTCGATTGGCCGTAGTTTCTCCAGTTCACATTGAGCAGCACAGAAAGGAGGAACCCCTCAACAGACGCTGGCTCGCAGATAGGCTGTGTTACCACACGCTACCAAAAGCCTGGTGCCAGGCCTCCATAAAATAATTTGTCTACGTCCACCAGAGAAATCATGCAGCTGAGAAGCCCACGTATGACCAGTGTCATGCGATCGCTAAAAGCTACGAAAGGAAGCCAAGAAATGGTGACACAGGCAGCTCGAACTCCGCGGCTTAAAAGTAGAAATAAGGATGGGAAATCCTGGCGGCCACGTTGGCTCAGTTGTTGAAGCAAGCGAACCGGGAGCGAGAGGGCCCCGGTTCGAATCCCAGTCCACGCAAGAATTTTTCAGTTTCAAGCGCAGCGATCTGGAAATGCAAAAGGAAACATGCCCACCGGATGTGGACAGGACCTATAGGTATGTAGGCATTTGCCGCCTCGGAAACGCTTTGTCCGTGCACCCTCGCACTCCCGGAGCAAAGACACAATAGTCATTCTTCACTGTTGAATTCCTGGAGCCAAAACGCAATAGGCCGTTGTTCGGCCGCCTGCTCACCGGAACCGTGGGGAGTTCACAAACCATACGTACGAAACTCGTACAGTGACCCGCACCAGAAGTTGGCTGGGGAAGTTAGGTACTGCATATTCCAAAGGTTTGTCCCGCAAAAGAAAAATTCCGTCCCCACTGTTCACCCAATACAATAGCCAGAAAACAATAGGTATTGTATGCTTTCGCACTCCTATGGAATCAAAATACAATAGACCATTGTTAAAACATCTGCGCACCCGTCTGTGGGGGGAAACCCTGAAGTACACCGATACAAACTTGCGGAAGCAACCCTGCGGAAGTGGGCAATCTCCCCAGCGGAAGTGGGGGACCGGCTGAGTGGGGCCGCGGGAATTGGGGGGCGTGGGAGCTCGGCCTCGGGCGATCTCGCCCCCAATGTGCGGCCCCCGGGACCGTGCCGCAACCCATATTAGTCGACCTATAGAACCGCTCCGGGAAGCCGTTTTAGGTAGTCAGACTTACTCTTGCTCGCCCAGGGCTCATGTAGTTTTTTATTTTGCCTCGTTTGTCACAGAAAATGGGGTAAAGCACTTTTTTTGGCTGACGGACTTCGGCGGGCCTTTCGAGATGGGGCGAGCCTGTGTGTTTCCATTGCTTGGATTGCCGCTTGGATTCGGGATTGAATCGAGCGAACAAAGATAACCAACACGGGCCTTCCCACTTTGAATTTAGCAACCCACTCGAAAACCCTGCCATACGGGACAGGGAACTATCAGCATAAACTTCAGTCAGTTGTCGATGAATGTTTGTCCTCGTTTCATCACGGACTGTCATAAACTTGACCACCGATCTCTGCTCCTCCATGGTGAAAAACAATGAACGTCCAGTCGCCAAAAAGACGTACACGACAAAAGACGTACACGGAAAGTTCAAAACCCAAATTCGGCCTGCATAGTGCTATTGGAACGCAGAAACTAGGACAAGTGCAAGTTAAGAAAATTATTAACAGTCTTGTCAGAAATCACACCAGTCCTGAAACATTTTGATTGCCCCACGTACACAAAAGGAAAACTACGAAATGTGAACAGACGGTAAATTTCGGGGGTGTCCTCAGGACGTGGTTCACAGGGCCACAAACTCAATGCATCAGTACAAAACTAGATGATTTCTGCAATTCCATGCAAGAGAGATGACAGAACCCCTTGAGTCTTACGATAATTTCTACGGAAAACGTTTGCGGAGAAAATCTGACTAGAAGTATAAACCGCCCTGAAATACAAAAGTATTCTCCATCTAGAAGCGAATTCGGAAGCATCACTTCGCTCAGCCAAAAGAGATGACGGAATCCCTCGCTTAAAGTTAATATCTACGGAAAACTTTTGCCTAGAAAATCTGACTAGCGTAAACCGCCCTGAAATACAAAAGTATTCTCCATCTAGAAGCGAATTCGGAAGCATTACTTCGCTCAACCAAAAGAGATGACGGAACGCCTTGCTTGAAGTTTATTTCTACGGAAACCTTTTGCCGAGAACATCTGACTGTAGAAGTAAACCGCCCTGAAATACAAAAGTATTCTCCATCTAGAAGCGAATTCGGAAGCATCCCTTCGCTCAGCCAAAAGAGATGACGGAACCCCTTGCTTGAAGTTAATTTCTACGGAAAACGTTTGCCGAGAAAATCTGACTATAGCGTAAACCGCCCTGAAATATGTCACAGATAAAGCAGCAACTGCACACCAAAGTCTTCAGAATTTGAACCATCATGTAGTCTGGCTGCATAACACGACATTTCCATCAGTTCACGTGCGCGAAAGTTATCTCATCTGCTTGCTGCAAACTCGTCGCATGACGCAGCGAGAGGCGAGCTCCACTGGAGAGGCGCTGAATTTTACCTGGGTGGGGCAGGCCTATTTCCACAGCTGAGCAGCTCGTGCAGCAGTTGCAAAGCATGCAGGTTTTTCGTTCCTTTTTAAACTGGACAGCAGCAAGGCAGCACGCATCATCTTCCTCGCTTGATTCCCATTTCATTTTCTTCATGTGTGTTTGAGATTTCCATCAACGTGTTCACCGTGTTCGATCTTGTTCATCTTCAATGTGCAATTAACATCGATTACCCCATTGTTCCTGCATTGCAGGGTAAGATATTTCTTTATGGCAGTAGATACATTGTTAACCTGCAAAATGGTTGGGGTAATTTGCCTCCAAGATGTTGGTGTAGATGTGGTTGGCGCATGGGGAACAATTTCAGAAAGTATTTAATTCATGACAAAGAAGCACCCAACAAAAAGTTACTTCGATTGTTATCATTTCGAGTGATTCCATGAATCAGTTTGGCCGTTTCCTTGGGTGCCATCTTTTCTTGCGATTGTCGCCACGACACCCCACTTGGATTTTCCACGGCGACATTTGAAACAAAGAAGTCAAAGTTTGTTTTCAATAGTGAGTGCAATGCGGAAGATCAAAAATCTGTAGAGCTATTGCATTGTTTGCAGATTTGCATTCCATCCAACTCCAAGCTAATTTTGTCTGCCGCATCATACACCCAAGAGGGGCACTTTTACGAGTTAAAGGTTTTGTTTTCGACCAACTGGTTTCATTGATCCGACTGCAGAAGCTAAGTTTCCCTGTGGTGAGGAGTGTTCTTACAAAAATTGAAGGTGTTCTCCTTAATTGTGACCCCGCTTTTCCCATCAATCATAATTTTGCATATGCCGTGTTCTTCCTTGAAAGATGTTCGGTGCTGGAACTGGGGGTCGGAGTCGGACTGAGTTTCACGTTGAAAATGTGCATTGCCCCTGAAAGTTCGGCAAATGGTAGTGTCCATCTTTACTCCGTGAGAATTATACTTTGCTGCATGTGACGAGAAATTTGTCAGTCGTCAATGACCTAGTCCCAGCATTGTCACTTTTAGAGCATCACCCAAA